>JAOTOM010004458.1:0-301481 GCA_034440615.1 Ashinkailepas kermadecensis
GAGTCGTTTTAGGTAAAATGTGGCATATTTAACAGCGTGAAGCACGGAAGAGGTGTACAATTAGTAGATGGTACGAATTGGTCTTTCTAGGAAGCGTAGAAAACCATTAGGTCTATCTTTTGCTTGTGCTTGCAGTGGAATTATGGTATTACGCTCATGTAGTACTCTCTCCGGCCCAGGGTGAGGCTCTCTCGAGATCCCCGCCCCACGTCCTCAGGTTTTTCCGGGATAGCTGCCGAATGAGTAGACACAGATACGAAACTGTAGTACCTTCATATACCTCTGCTTTGCATATCTTGAACAAATTTCGGGCCACGATCGTTGGTCAATGACTCAAGACGGGTCAAATAGATAAATATTCCCAAACCTTTAAAGAGCCATCATTCGGAGTAATTACAAAATATCAACGCCACGCCCAGAACATGCTCTTCTTTCATCAACGCGTACAACTGTGTATAGTTAGGGGCGTTTGGAATCGTTTGGAGGGGCACCATTTCCTCGGATAGGAGCAACTTTCAAAGTCCATTGGGGGGGGCACCTTAGACTGACAATTTGTACCTTGGGGGGCACCTTGAGCCTCTCAGGAGGCTCTTTTCTTCTAAAGACGTACCTATTCCTCTGATAGCGACATCTTTTGCTTTTAAAAATATGCTAAGCGGGTGGGGGACATAGTGCATTGCAGCCTATCGTGGGTGCTTTTCCCGGTCAGAGAGTCGCCACACTTCCATGGATGGGGGTACATGCCCAAGTGTCCTTCCCTCTATATCGCGCCTCTGGTGCGGAGTAGAAGGCGAAGGTGAAGGCGGGCAGCGTCATCTCGATCTCTCCAATATACTTTGATAATGTGACAATTTTGCAGTGGGCATATTGGCGTCAAAATTTTGCTTGCTCTAATTTCTAGACCTGATAATGTTGCTCATAAACACGTTGAGCTTCGTAAGCTGACATTCACATTGAGACTCACAGACATTGATAAGCGTGGTGTGTTCTTATATCAGCATACCAAACTATGGATAATGCAATATTATCCATAGAAATCCAGCTCAAACCAGAAGTTTACATTTTCTGTGCGTTTCGCGTGCGACTTTGTACAAAAAAAACAGTCAGCTAAGCTTCTTCCTTTACTTAAACGCGAAATTCCTGAAGGCAGTCAGGTGCTGCGCTTTTTTAAAGACTTCGCGTGGCAATGGTACATCTGCTATAAATCGTAGGAAAACATCGGAAGATTCCTCTGATTCCATTTGAAATTATACGAAGAAACCACGTGAAATACGCAGAAACCGGCGTGTTTACGGAAAATCTAAATGTATACGTGCACAATTACGTGTCCTATTGGAAGGCCCGAAAAAAAAAAGAGAATAGAAGACAAAAACAATAACAACCGAAACAAACAAACAACCGAAAATTAAATCGCTCGAGTTACATCTTGTTTCGATCATCATTAGCGGGACACATTTTCGCACACAATTACAGGTCGATCCGACAAAATTTAGAGGTCGTTGCAAATGTCGCTTTATGTCACCCCAACTTACGAGGTGTATATCTATGGATCGTGGCCCACTGCAACGTTCTAAATAAGATAGCTAGAAAAATGACCTCAACACATTATGTACACTAAAGTTTCGTCTTTTTTGCCTGCCTACAAAATTTGTATTAGTTACGATTACTAAGTTATCCGCTTGTACTTGCACCCCGGCGCGATGTCGTGAGCACGTTCACAAAGCATGCCCCCAAAGTCGGCATATGAAGTGAGGTTTCCCCGGGGCCAAACCGGCTGCCGATATCCATTGTGCCCAACAAGAAGCGAAGCTGTCCGACTTTATCCATGACCGTTATTGCACACTTTTTGCCATGCGCAGTGTACGTTGTCACTACCCAGAACGAGGGTCTAAAGCCAAGCGGATAACTTAACAATTGAAGTCATACAACATTCACAGGTTCACCAAAAACCGACGAAACTTCGACGCATATAATGTGCTAAAGTCGTTTGCTCAGCTCTCTTGTGAAAAAGCTGCTACGGGACCATGAACCTTTTGTTTAAAACCCGTAAGCTACGATGGCAAAAAGACTGCTTTTGTCGCCACCTCTAAATTGTGTCGGATCGACGTGCAATTGTACATGCATTCTTGCGTTGCCAAGGCTAATTGAAGTGAAATGCATCCAGAATGATTTGTTTTGCTTGATTGTTAGGGGCACACCCTAGTGCACAAAGGACGGGATCTAAATTTGTTCATGTTCAATTATTGCTACTGTCGTCAAGTATTCATCATTTTCAATGATTTCTGTAGTTTTTCATGTCTTCCATTTCCAAGATAAAAATGTGCAGTGCTATAAATCAGAGGAGAAATGAGGCCATATGCATGTGTTGAGTTTCCTACATTTTTGGTGTAGTCTCAGTCAGACCACCTTTACCTCCGTCCCACCAACACTTTGTTCTCTCAACATGGGACCATGTGAGGAGGGCCCTATCAACCAAATTGGCAACATACATTGCCTCCATGCATGGGGCCCCACCAATATTTTCTTCTTCCATATTCTCCATCCATGATTTTGGGTGTAGGTTGCCGTGAAAATGGAGCGGTTTGGTCCCTGTCAATTGGTCAGCTGTATCCTCCAGTGAACTGGACCCACCCAAGAGTTGTCGAAAGGTTTCCACCGCTGCTATCAAATACCGCATTTTCCCGAAGTTGATCAGACCACACCAAATAATAGCAGATGGAGGCCGGATCCAAAATACACCAGCGGTGGCGACGTCCATAATAAAAGCTAACAATGGTGATACATTGCACGACTAAATTATAAAACGACAAGTTCGTTACGAATTCAAATCATATCCTTATCGAGCAAAGTGCATTTTCTATGCTCCTGACCAAAACCACTCCTATGGTTTGAGACAGGTGCTTGACATTTAACTTTCACCGGACCCATAGCCCTTGCGGCTCGCGGAATTCCCAGAGCTGAAACCTGGCTACGCCATTGTGAATGCAGTTCTCTCGGAAAATGACAGAAGCGAGCATGGACTGTGTTCAGAAGAGGGGCATGTAGACTAGTACTTCGATATTTTTGCCGGCTGTTTTCAGTTAAAAAGTACAGTTATGGTCGTAGCGATGGTATTCACTGTATTGTAGGTCCTAACTTTTTTTTTATCTTCAGTGGTATAAGTATTACGGCAGCTGCGGGGGATATGACCCCCCCCCCCTCCCCAATTCCGCAGTTGGACCTGGACAATTTTCGCCCAAAAGCGACTTGAATACAATGACTTTTCAGACGGATACTGTGCCTCGCAATCACTTGTTCCACCACAACTTTGCCACGCCCCTCCCACCCCCCTCACGGCAAGGGGAAACTTCCCCCCGCCTCTCCCCCGCGGTGGCTGAGTCAGGAAGCGCATTGGACTGCCTCCAGATTTTCCGCTTTGGCCTGCAATCAGAAATATGTGAAGACACGGCCCTTCCACGCCGTGGGCACGTAGCGATGATGGGTCCATATTTCGAAGGCTCATAGGCCACCTCCGCAAAGGTGTGTGGGACGATATACATTGTGTTTCACTCACTCCGAAAAGTGGGTTGAACCGGTGTCCAACTTCCTCCCCCCCCCATGGCAGAACCCTCTACTGAAACTAATCTCCTTCGCTGCAAGAGATTCTGTGATTGTAGCAGGTCAAAGTAAACGGATAAATGTGAAACATTTGTGAGAAAAGATATCAATCTCCACGCAACAACCGCTTTTATAATTTGCCTTATAAATGCTCGCTAACTATACACAAGTTATGAGCTCATACAGTGGCATAACCAGGACATCTCCCTGAAGAAGTGGGACAAATATGATCAGAGGGCCACCGAACCAATGTAATCCCACATGCTAGACAGCAAGACTTGAAAATTTGTTCAAGTGCGAATATAGAGAATATGGAGAAAGGCTTACGGCATTACATATGTACTCATTCAAGTATAGGAGAGTTTCAGGTTTTTCAATCAAAGGATGGTTGATCATTGGAATAGGCTGACTGCTGATGTTGTGGGTAGTCCCTGATTGAATGTACCTAAAAATATGGTGGAGAAATGCGTTAGGTTGCAAAATCTTGTTTTTTATTATAATTAATGGTGGATGGGATGAGATTTGTGCTATTAGGTGTACATGGTACAGACACCTCTAAGCAGCCATGGATGGAGCTGAAAACAATTGATTGCTGAGCTGAGAGCTGAGAACAATTCAAACAATTGAACTCGATCCACGCGTGTGTTATGCAGGATTGAGTGAACAGGGCTATATAAGTATTGGTAGGTGTATAGAATGTTGGTGGATAGTTTTTTTGGAATATAGAATGTGGTATTGGTTGGGGCGCTGATAGTCTTTTGTCCATGCTTGTAGTATCTTCTCTTTACGGGCTCAACCCGGTTGGATCTCTGGGGTTCTTATTAAGTCTGTTATTATCTATTAAGCATATGATCTGGGCCAACTAGCCATCAACAGGAGCCACTGTTGACAATCTGTGACCATCAGTGTTTTTAATGAACCTCCTGTTCGTCTGATGGAGCATCCTGTAGATCGTATGGTGCAGCCTATCGACGAACTGTGCCTGATATATCCATGATGGGGTTCCTATGTGTCTGGTTGGGCCTCATATCGTTAAGCAGGGTCTTCTATTGACCATCGGGGACCTACTGTGTTACTGATGGAGGCCTATTGGACTGGTAGAGCATTCCTTGGCCTTTTTAGGCCTTGTCTTCATCTGGCGGAGCTTTCGTCTTGGTCTGATGGGACCTTCTTTTAGTCTGGTAGCGACAGACAGTGCCCACTGTTGGTCATCTAGGGCTTCCTGTGGTTCTGATGCGGTCCCTTCTTGGTCTGGTTGGGCTTCTTCTTGGTATGATGGCGTCTCGTGTCCGTCAACTATGGCCTCCTATGGAAAACTGGCATCCCGTATCTATTATGGGGCTTCCATTTGGTCTGGTGTGGCCTTCTATCAACCAAAATGGGCGTCCTATCGACGGCCAAGTGTCTCCAAATGGGTCAGATGGAGTATCTTTCGTGCTTGAGGGGTCCTGCAGGGGATTTGATGGGATGTTTTAACATAGGTTACTTGGAGCATCCTGTGGCCTTTATAAATGCCAGAATGTGATTGGAGGAGGATACGTTTGCCCTCCTGGCTAACGTCACAGGGCGGCTGCAACCGATGACGCCGGTACTGTGCAACAAATCCTGGGGCCTACGCAAGCTCCAGGGGGATGTCCCCATTACTCCGTCCCTTAGCTACGCCACGGGCCTTATTCTTGCTAAAGGTTGCAGCTTGGGCCCCAACGTCACCGGGGAGTCCCATGAAGTCCTGAAGGACGTCATTTGATGATGAATATTATGTGCGTCACATATAGGATACCACGCCAATAAGATAAATATTTCTTCAAGTAGCTTCCATTTTCCGAAGCATTTACAATTCTGCTGCTTCCCTCTAGTAGCATATATTGATATTGCTCAAGGACTTTGTTTTCGCTGAGGAGAACTTATGAAATTTGGACTAATCTATCGTGAAATAATGCAAGGACGCTTCGCTTGGATATGAAAGAAAAACATGCGCTTCACAGGGAAAACTGAGGGTTGGGAAAGAAAGAAATGCTGCTTATGGGGGAACGCCGGATAGATTCAGAGCTGGATGGCAGCTGTCCCTCTTGCCCCCACCCCCACCGGTCCTCGGATCTTTGCTCATTTCATGTCTTGGGGACTCCTTACCAAATTGATTGTCTCCTCATGCAACCTGGGGACTAGTTTCATATTCCATGGTTCTCTTCTCCCGTCTTAGGTGTCTTGTCTTCCATGCCGAGAATCTCCTCTATTGCATGGTCCTCCCCTTCCAAATTAGGAGTCTTCTGTCACGTCGCAGGGGTTCGTCTTTTAACATAGATGTTTCTTACCCATCTTGGGGGCTTACCCTTGTGCCTTGGGGGACATCATCTCCAATCCTACTGGCTTCCTCTTTCGTCTTATCATCCTCCTCAGTGCATGGGGCCTCCTTACCTGTCTTGGGGCCTTTTCTACCTTGGGGGCTTGCTTGCCCGTCTTTGATGATCCTCCTAGTCTCAGTTTCCCTTCGAGAGGCCACTTCCTCTATCCTTGGGGCCTCTTTTCCAATCTTGATGGAGTACTGATGAATTACTTTTCTTTCCTAGAAACGTCAGCTTCTAAATTTGCAGCCTTCTGTCCTACCTCGGAGGACTTTTTTTTATTTCCTAGGAGGAGCTTTTTGATCCATTTTGTGGGCCGCTTGTCGCATCCGGGAGCCATCGCTCCTATCTTATTGTCCTCTTATCTCGTCTTTGGGGCCTCCTTTCATCCGGGGTGGCCTCCTTTCCATTCTTCCGCCTCCTCTTCCAAAGTGAAGCTTTACCACGCTTGGGAGCTCCTCTTCTGCCCTTGGGGCATTCTCTCAATTTAAGGGCTTCCTTTCAGTGGTATCTCAGTTGTATTTTCTCAAGTCCTGTGGGGGCCTTCCATGCCAGTATTGGGTCTCCTCTTCAATTATATGGCCTCCGTTCCTATATCGGGGCCTCTCCTTCCAAATTAGGGACATCCTGTCACACCCCAGGAGCCTCCTAGTCTAAGCTGGGTGGCTCCATACTCGTCTCGGTGGCATCCGTTTCATCCTGGGGCCCTACTTCCGTATCTCGCGGCCTCTTCTACCATCTCTGTCGCCCGTATTTTACGAACCTGATCTGATTGTTTTAGGTGTTGGGAGGATCCTTGCCAGTTTTCGGAGACCTGCTCTTCTAAGCTATATGACCATTGCAGTCGATGCGCCCTTTAACCCCAAATAAGTAACTAACTAACTAACTAACTCTTCTAAGCTGGGTGCCTACCAACCGTACCAACCGTGCCTACCAATAAAATAAAATAAAAATGAAGAAAACATAGTATGCCATATCAGTTTTTTTAAAGACATAATGGTCTATGGGTACGCCCGCCAAAGGGGCAATATCGCCCATGCATTTATTGAAGTGCCCTTTACCTTTAAAGTCACGTAATTTTCCCAGAGACTCATTTGATACCAAAATGACACCGTTATCTCCGAATTATGAGTCGTTTTAGGTTAAATGTGGCATATTTAACAGCGTGAAGCAGGGAAGAGGTCGTACAATTCGTAGATGGTACGCATGAGTTTTTCTAGGAAGCGTAGAAAACCATTAGGTTTATCTTTTGCTTGTGCTTGCAGTGGAATTATGGTATTACGCTCATGTAGTACTCTCTTCGGCCCGGGGTAAGGCTCTCTCGAGATCCCCGCCGCACGTCCTCAGGTTTTTCCGGGATAGCTGCCGAATGCGTAGACACAGAGATACGAAACTGTAGTACCTTCACATACATCTGTTTTGCATATCATGAACAAATTTCGGGCCACGATCGTTGGTCATTGACTCAAGACAGGCCAAATAGAGAAATATTCCCAAACCTTTAAAGAGCCATCATTGGGAGTAATTACAATATATCAACGCCACGCTCGGACCATGCTCTTCTTTCATCGGCGCGTACAACTGTGTGTAGTTAGAGCGTTTGGAATCGTTTAGAGGGGCACCATTTCCTCTGATAGGACAACTCTGAAAGTCCATAGGGGGGGGTGACAATTTGTTGAGCTGGGGAGGTTGAATGGGTACACCGGTACATATCAAAAGGGCATCTATTCCTCTCAGGAGGCTGTTTTCTTCTAAAGACGTACATATTCCTCTGATAGAGACATTTTTTGCTTTAACAAAAATTGCTAAGCGGGTGGGGGGACATAGTGCATTGCAGCCTATCGTGGGTGCTTTTTCCCGGTCAGAGAGTCGCCACACTTCCATGGATGGGGGTACATGCCCAAGTGTCCTTCCCTCTATATCGCGCCTCTGGTGCGGAGTAGCCCCGTGAAGGCGGGCAGCATCATTTCGATCTCTCCAATATACTTTGAGAATGTGACGATTTTGCAGTGGGCATATTGGCGTCAAATGTTTGCTTGCTCTTAATTCTAGACCTCATAATGTTGCTCATAAACACGTTGAGCTTCGCAAGCTGACATCCTTGAGACTCACAGACATTGATAAGCGTGGTGTGTTCCTATATCAGCATACCAAACTATGGATAATGCAATATTATCCATATAATTCCAGTTCAAAACAGAAGTTTACATTTTCTGTGCGTTTCACGTGCGACCTTGTACAAAAAAACAGTCAGCTGAGCTTCTTCCTTTGCTTAAACGCGAAATTCCTGAAGGCAGTCAGGTGCTGCGCTTTTTTTAAAGACTTCGCGTGACGATGGTACATCTGCTATAAATCGTATGAAAACAGCGGAAGATTCCTTTGATTCTATTTGAAATTATACGAAGAAACCACGTGAAATACGCAGAAATCGGCGTGTTGACGGAAAATCTAAATGTATTCGTGCACAATTAGGTGTCCTATTGGAAGCCCCCCCCCCCCCAAAGAAAACGAGAATAGAAGACAAAAACAACAACAACCGAAACAAACAAACAACCGAAAATTAAATCGCTCGAGTTACACTTGTTTCGACCATCATTAGTGGGACACATTTTCGCACACAATTACAGGTCGATCCGACAAAATTTAGAGGTCGTTACATATGTCGCTTTTTGTCACCCCAAATTACAAGGTGTATATCTAAGGATCTTGGCCCACTGCAACGTTCTAAATAAGATAGCTAGAGAAATGACCTCAACACGTTATGTGCACTCAAGTTTCGTCTTTTTCTTTGTATGCCGAGAAAAGTTGTACGAGTTGCGATTACTAAGTTATCTGCCTGTACTTCCACCCCGGCGCGATGTCGTAAGCACGTTCACAAAGCATGCCCCTAAAGACGGCACACGAAGTGAGGTTTCCCCGGGGCTAAGCCGGCTGCCGATATCAATTGTGCCCAACAAGAAGCATGCCATGGGGAAGCTGTCCGACGTTATCCATGACCGTTATTGCACACTTTTTGCCATGCGCAGTGTACGTTGTCACTACCCAGAAGGAGGGTCTAAAACGAAGCGGATAACTTAACAATTGAAGTCATACAACATTCACAGGTTCACCAAAAACAGACGGAACTTCGATGGACATAATGTGCTAATGACGTTTGCTCAGCTCTCTTGTTGTAAAAAAGCTGCTACGGGCCCACGCACCTTTTGTTTAAAACCCGTAAGCTACGATAGCAAAAAGACTACCCTTGTCGCCACCTCTAAATTTTGTCGGATCGACGTGCAATTGTACATGCATTCTTGCGTTGCCAAGGCTAATTGAAGTGAAATGCATCGCGAAGGATTTGTTTTGCTTGATTATTAGGGGCACCCCCTAGTGCACAAAGGACGGGATCTAAAGTTGTTCATGTTCAATTATTGCTACTGTCGTCAAGTATTCATAATTTTCAATTATTTCTGTAGTTTTTCATGTCTTCCATTTCCCAGTTCAAAGTGCAGTGCTATAAATCCGAGGAGAAATGAAACCATTTGCATGTGAAGAGTTTCCTACATTTTTGGTGTAGTCTCAGTCCGACCACCTTTACCTCCGTCCCACCAACACTTTGTTCTCTCAACATGGGACCATGTGAGGAGGGCCCTATCAACCAAATTGGCAACACACATTGCCTCCATGCATGGGGCCCCACCAAAAAAAATGTTCTTCTAACTTCTCCATCCATGATTTTGGATGTAGGTTGCAGTGAAAATGGGGCGGTTTGGCCCCTGTCAATTCGTCAGCTGTATCCTCCAGTGAACTGGACCCACCCAAGAGTTGTCGAAAGGTTTCCATCGCTGTTATCAAATACCGCATTTTCCCGAATTTGATCAGACCACACCAAATAATAGCAGGTGGAGCCCGGATCCAAAATACACCAGCGGTGGCGACGTCCATGATAAAAGCTAACAATGGTGATAAATTGCACGACTAAATTATAAAACGACAAGTTCATTACGAATTCAAATAAAATCCTTATCGAGCAAAGTGCAATTTCTATGCTCCTGACCAAAACCACTCCTATGGTTTGAGACAGGTGCTTGACATTTAACTTTCACCGGACCCATAGCCCTTGCGGCTCGGGGAATTCCCAGAGCTGAAACCTGGCTACGCCATTGTGAATGCAGTTATCTCGGAAAATGACAGAAGCGAGCATGGACTGTGCTGAGAAGAGGGGCATGTAGACTAGTACTTCCGATATTTTTTCCCGGCTATTTTCAGTTCAATAGTACAGTTATGGTCGTAGCGATAGTATTCACGGTATTGTAGGCCCTAACTTTTTTATCTTCAGTGGTATAAGTATTACGGCAGCTGCGGGGGATATGACGCCCCCAAATTCCACAATTGGACCTGGACAATTTTCGCCCAAAAGCGACTTGAATGCAATGACTTTTCAGACGGGTACTGTGCCTGGCAATCACTCTCTAAGCAGCCATGGATGGAGCTGAAATCAATTGATGGAGTACTCGATCCACGCGTGTGTTATGCGGGATTGAGTGAACAGGGCTAGATAAGTATTGGTAGGTGTATAGGATGTTGGTGGATAGTTTCTTTGGAATATAGAATGTGGTATTGGTTGTGGCGCTGATAATCTTTTATCCACGATGGTAGTATCTTCCCTTTACGGGCTCAACCCGGTTTGATCCTTGGGGTTCTTGTTAAGTCTGTTATTATCTATTACGTATTATTTGGGCCACCTAGCCATCAACAGGAGCCCCTGTTGACAATCTGTGACCTTCGGTGCTTTTAATGGACCACCTTTTCGTCTGATGGGGCCTCCTGTAGATCGTATCGTGCAGCCTATCGACGAACGGTGCCTGATATCTCCCTGATGGGGTTCCTATTTGTCTGGTTGGGCCTCCTATCGTTAAGCAGGGTCTTCTATTGACCATCGGGGACCTACTGTGCTTCTGATGGAGGCCTATTGGACTGGTAGAGCATTCCTTGGCCTTTTTAGGCCTTGTCTTCATCTGGCGGAGCTTTCGTCTTGGTCTGATGGGACCTCCTTTTAGTCTGGTAGCGACAGACAGTGCCTACTGTTGGTCATCTGGGGCTTCCTGTGGTTCTGATGCGGCCCCTTCTTGATCTGGTTGGGCTTCTTCTTGGTATGATGGGGTCTCGTGTCCGTCAACTATGGCCTATGGAAAACGGGCTTCCCGTATCTATTATGGGGCTTCCATTTGGTCGGTGTGGCCTTCTATCAACCAAAATGGGCGTCCTATCGACGACCAATGGTCTCCAAATGGGTCAGATGGAGTATCTTGCGTGTTTGAGGGGTCCTGCAGTGGATTTGATGGGATGTTTTAACATGGGTTACTTGGAGCATCCTGTGGGCTTTTTGAAATGCCAGAATGTGATTGGAGGAGGATACGTTTGCCCTCCTGGCTAACGTCAGAGGGCGGCTGCAACCGATGACGCCGGTACTGTGCACCAAATCCTGGGGCCTACGCAAGCTCCAGGGGATGTGCCCATTACTCCCTCCCTTGGCTACGCCACGGGCTTTATTTTTGCTGAGGGTCGCAGCTTGGACTAATCCCAACGTCACCGGGGAGTCCTATGAAGTCCTGAATGACGTCATTTGATGATGAATACTGTGTGCGTCACATATAGGATACCACGTCAAAAAGAGAAATATTTCTTCAAGTAGCTTCTATTTTGCGAAACATTTACAATTCTGCTGGTTTTTTTTCCTATTAGCATATATTGATATTGCTCAAGGTCTTTGTTTTCGCTGAGGAGAACTTCTGAAATCTGGACTAGTCTATCGTGAAATAATGGAAGGAAGCTTCGTTTGGATACTTTTACAAAAATGCATGCGCTTGCCACGGAAAACTCAGGGTTGGGAAGGAACGAAATGCTGCTTATGGGGGAACGCCGGATAGATTCAGAGCTGGATGGCAGCTGTCCCTCTTGCCCCCACCCCCACCGGTCCTCGGATCTTTGCTCCTTTCATGTCTTGGGGACTCCTTACCAAATTGAGTGTCTCCTCATGCAACCTGGGGGCTAGTTTCATATTCCATGGTTCTCTTCTCCCGTCTTAGGTGTCTTGTCTTCCATGCCGAGAATCTCCTGTATTGCATGGTCCTCCCCTTCCAAATTAGGGGTCATCTGTCACGTCGCAGGGGTTCGTCTTTTAACACAGATGTTTCTTACCCATCTTGGGGGCTTACCCTTGTGCCTTGGGGGACATCATCTCCAATCCTACTGGCTTCCTCTTTCATCTTATCATCCTCCTCAGTGCATGGGGCCTCCTTACCTGTCTTGGGGCCTTTTCTACCTTGGGGGCTTGCTTGCCCGTCTTTGATGATCCTCCTAGTCTCAGTTTCCCTTCGAGAGGCCACTTCCTCTATCCTTGGGGCCTCTTTTCCAATCTTGATGGAGTACTGATGAATTACTTTTCTTTCCTAGAAACGTCAGCTTCTAAATTTGCAGCCTTCTGTTCTACCTCAGAGGACTTTTTTTTAATTTCCTAGGAGGAGCTTTTTGATCCATTTTGTGGGCCGCTTGTCGCATCCGGGAGCCATCGCTCCTATCTTATTGCCCTCTTATCTCGTCTTTGGGGCCTCCTTTCATCTGGGGCGGCCTCCTTTCCATTCTTCCGCCTCCTCTTCCAAAGGGAAGCTTTACCACGCTTGGGAGCTCCTCTTCTGCCCTTGGGGCATTCTCTCAATTTAAGGGCTTCCTTTCAGTGGTATCTCAGTTTTATTTTCTCAAGTCCTGTGGGGGCCTTCCATGTCAGTATTGGGTCTCCTCTGCAATTATATGGCCTCCTTTCCTATCTCAGGGCCTCTACTTCCAAATTAGGGACGTCCTGCCACACCTCAGGAGCCTCCTAGTCTAAGCTGGGTGGCTCCATACTCGTCTCGGTGGCAGCCGTTTCATCCTGGGGTCCTACTTCTGTATTTCGCGGCTTCTTCTACCATCTCTGTCGCCCGTCTTTTACGAACCTGATCTGATTGTTTTAGGTGGTGGGAGGATCCTTGCCAGTTTTCTGGGACCTGCCCTTCCAAGCTGGGTGCCTACCAACGATCTCAGGGAATCATCTTGCGCAATGCGATCGCCTCTCATCTTCCATTGGCTTCCTCTAGCAAATTAGGGGCCTCTCTCCTGTCTTCGAGGGCCTCGTCTCAATTCCTGGAGTCTCATTGCTCGTTTTAGATGTCTCCTTGCGCGTCATGGGGCCGTCTCTCATATCACATGGTCCTCCCTGATCTTCTGGGTCCTGGGGGCCAGTTGCACTATTGTGGGCTTCTTCTCATAAACCAGGAGTCTCCTCTATATTAGAGGCCAGCCCCCCCCCCCCCACGCCTCGGACACCAGTTGTATTATGGACAAGCTCTACTCGTCAGAGGCGCAACCAAGGGGACGGAGACTTAGCGCCCTGTCCCTTAGTAAACAAAAATACACTAGATTAAGCAAGACATTTTAGCTTTTCACCATTCAAAACCAAAAAAATTCGGCGCCTTCGTGCGGCCAAAACAGTCTACGTTTCCTGATAGTAAAATTTTGGTCGGTCCCGTTTAGGAAAATCTTGGCTGTGTCGTTGCTACCCGTCTTGAGGGTCTTGAATCTTGGAACTCCATCTCTTATCGCACTGGCTACTTCTCTGTCTCAGGGGCCTTCTCTAATTCTTTTGGCCTCCTTGCCAGTTTTCGAGGCATTCTCTTCTGTTCAGGGGGCCTCCGGGCCCGTCTTCAGGACCCTCTTTAGTCCGCTATGCTTTTTTCTCCTTGGGACCTCCGTTTCCAAATGAAATGCCTCCCCTCTCGTCTTTGGGACTCCTCCGTGTTTCGGACCTCTACCTACCTGAATGGTCACCTCGTGCGTCCTGGTGGACTCCTGCTCTCTCTCCCAGAGACATTGTTTACCATCTCTTCTGCTGTATCTCTGGAGCTTTGTGGGACTTCCTACAGAAAAGAGCTCTGATTTTTATATATTATTAATTGTCTGGATGGTGGCGATCCTCAGTGTGAAGCCTTTCATCTAGAGAGCACTTCAACTTTTCTGTGCGTTTCTGGGACGGTGCCTCCTCAGATGTCAGGGGGAAAACGCCGTCTTCCACAGGGCATGGGGAAACTGTCCTCGCTGCATCCCCCCGGTGGCGACGCCCTTGGTCCAGTGTGCCTAAATTCGCTCAGCTTGCCGGCAGGATGTAACGATACATTATTTCTGAATAGTTTGTTATAGCCAGTTAAAATGGAACCGCAAGTAGCTGGTCCCTTCACGATAGTTCTGTGTTTAGGAGATATTTTACCTCGAAATGCATTGACATAGTTTCATCCACACTTAGCATCGTGAATCTTGAACCGTTACTTCTCACAGCACAATCAGCTCAACTAAGTCTTGTGTATATGTTATTGAAGTGGATAGAAAAATAGGGAGAGGTCACTGGACATAGCTCACAACAGACGACTGACTGGCAACAGTAGCGTCGACAGAGCTGACATAGCAATGGCCGCGGGGCGAGGACCAGCACATCCCACGCCAGGCGTAATTACATGCCTGCATATCCTACTAAAAATGCCCAAACAACTGTACGACTATCCACTAAAATAGGGCGTGTACTACAGATCGAAGTCAAATCCCTATCGAGCAAAGCACACATTCTACACATATGAGAAAACAAAATTGGGACATGGTTTCACGTTTCATTTTCCACGAACAGATGGCTGTTTTGGCTGGTGGCATACCCAGGATGGTATCCTGACAACGCCTCAGTTAATGAACGCCTCTCTGAAAGTCACATGAGGGAGCGTGGACATTGAGACTGGGAAGAGTGCAACTTGCGTACATGGGAATTAGTCCTCCGATGTTTTTCGGGCGCTTTTCGGATAAAAAGTACACATGTGATCTAAACGATAGATATATCTAAACGAGCGATATATCTAAGTCTTCTCCAGTGATGTAAATACCCCACAATTTTCGCTCAACTGTGACAACAATCCAACAGCTTTTCAATTGGGTAAATTTCCTCGCTTTCATTTCCCCTCTCCATCCCCTTCACGATTTTGAACATTAGGCTACGAATCCATGATGCACTCGAAATAGGAATTATCACAGACATATAAGACCGCACAGATACACTTATTAGGATCAATAGCACACATACTGCTTTCACATCTCAAAGGATGTTGCCATTGGTGACCATCGGGCCACGGTCCTCGGTGTACACGATGAACATGTATGGACACACATTGTCCTCGGTATTCACGATAAACATGTATGTGGACACACATTGTCCTCGGAAATCACGATAAACATGCATGGACACACATTGTCCTCGGTATTCACGATAAACATGTATGGACACACAACGTCCTCGGTTTTGCCAACGTCCTCGGTAATTCAATCCACGCTGGGAGCCAACAATTTGATGCTTCTTCCTAAATTGACCCTCCATCTTACTCAGCAGATCATGCCCTATCACCGAGAATAAATCGATGCTTCTCAGGTGGTAACTAAGGGGTGTCCTCGTTAGTGACCGCCAGGACATAGTCCTCGGTAGTGACGGTAAACACGTATGTGTGTGTGTGTGTGTGTATGTATGTGTGTATGTATGTATACATAGATAGATACATATATCTGCATGGGCGGCAGCAGAGGGGAGTGGGGTGGACGCGTCACCTCCCATAAACGTAAAGTTTAACGTTATGCCTATGGGTCTTGCATGGAGAGAATGACCCCATAACGAGTATGTCCGCCCTATACAAAGTCCGTGTCGCCGCCGATAAATATTAGGGTGACGCGGTGAAATCGCGGTAGACACACATATATGGCGGCAATGTCTGAAAAATCACGCCGCAACCCGGAAAAGCGACTTGCATGATGATATTTGCATGGTCTTCTGAAGTTCAGAAGATAAAATTCGGAAGACTGAAATTCGGCAGAGATCGAGTCCAGTCCCGGGAACTCGCGTCAGGGTTCCGGAACCTCCAGCACTCTGGACCCCGATAAATCGCGCCGCAGTTCCCAAAATCGTGCTGGGGCCCCAACAATTTGCGTCGGGACCCTAAATAAACGCAGCGGGGATTTAAAAGCAAACCGGAAGGTTGAAAGCGCACGGGGGCCCTCCAAAGCGCACCGAGTCTGACAAAAAACATCAGGTCCTTAAATTGTACCCTGGACCCTACATAAATAACCATAAATAACTCAAATAAGCTCACCACGAGGCCTCAAAAACACACCAGATGGCCTCAAAACACACTAGACAATACGAGGCCTCAAGACTTGAGATCTACCTGAGGCCCTCAAAACATCATGAGTCAGAGTTCTTGAAAACGAGCCGGGCACTAAATAAACACGGGGGCCTTCAAACACGTGCTAGTCCCTTATAGCCACGGAGGGCCCACAAAAAAGCAATGCCTTAAGAGCTCAAAAGCGTGTCGGGGCTCTAACAAAAATGCTCTGGGTTCCTAAAGTACATCAGGAGACAAAAAAAACGCAACTGGCCCAGCAAAGAACACAGAATCAGCGTCTTGGTCCGCTAGCCAATCGGGAAGCATATATAGGACAAAGATGAGGTACATCGAAGATCAGCGGAGTATCCGGATTTCTTTTCCACTAGAAAAGTGTTCTATTTTGACAGGACATAGATTAGTGAGTAATGTGAATAGCAAAAAAGGAAGGTGGCTGTGAAAAGTGGGCGTGTAGGGGGTTATCGGGGTTTAAGAAGGAAGGTAGAGTGATGTGTAGAGTCATGTGTAGTAGAGTAAAGGAGGTGGAGCGCCTGCGGTGTTAGTGATGTGGCCCATCATAAGTAATGACAGTCAAGCAGGCCAGATGCAGGATTCCAGGGGTGCTAGTGATGGTGGTTTGTGGTGAGGCCCAGGATAGTAGAGGGGAGTGGACAATGACTAGGCGTAAGAGCACTAGGATATCTTTGAGGAAAATGGCCCCTGTCCTCGAAGTGCATAATATGTTTGAGGAATTGCAAGAGAAGGAGAGTAATGCTACTCGGGATGGACGTGAGAGTGAAAAGGTAGCTGAAGATAGTGAGAGGGAGGTTTCAGTTATGGGGGACTCCAGAGTTAGGTATGCTGATCGTTTATGTTGCAGTAGGAACTCGAGTAGGTGTCCAGTCTGCTTGCTATAGGCCCTAGTAAAGGATGTTGGTAAAATATTAGAAGGAGTAATGAGGGAAAGTGGAGAGGATGCAAGAGTAATTTTACATGTTGGTGTGAATGATGTAGGAAGAGGTGAAACTGAGGAAATGATTAGAGGGTATAGGGCTTTGATAGGTAGTTGAGCAGAAATTGGGAACAGAGAGGTGGGAACATCCATCCTCCCGAGAGTAAGCGAAAGTGTAAAGTGGTATTCTAGGGACATGTGACTGAATAGCAGGGTTGTCAAGATTTGCAACGAGCGTGGGGTAAGCTTCTTAGATCTGTGGGGATATTTTTTGGGAGGACCGAAATGCTTGCATTAGATGGGTTGCATCTGAGCATGAGGCGAGTGGAATTGCTCAGCAATAGGTACTAGGAGGCTTTGAATATGGTTCAGGAAAACTAGGCAAGTCATGGGATGGTATTGCTGACAAATTGAAAAAGTTTTGCAGGCAAGGAAAGAAATAGTTTATCATGTTTGTATGTAAATGCCAGACGTGTTGGTAGCAAAATTGGGGTTGAAATTGGGACGAAATGCCGTCGTTTTGATGTGAAAAGGCGTAAGTCCACGCTGGGCGATCGTACCGGCCTCATCACTGATGAGTGGGTTACAGCGAGGCAGTCTTGGCTTGAGGCCCATCGTCAGCGCCTGATTCACGGACTCGGTGCAGTTGCACCTGTTCCGGATCGCCATCTCCTCGCACCGTTTCCGACACGCCTGCCAAGTCAGGTCACCCTCTGTCAGTGTCATTCGCGGTCAGTCCCAAGTCAGGTCACTGGGGCACTGTAACTCCCCCATCACTCCAAGTTAGATCACGTCGGGTGAAGTGGTGAAGCCACTCCCGATGACATTACTTCGGATCATGGCACTTGGAGTAAAGTGTAACGAAGTTAGTTTTGGAGCCCCTCATTTCAATGCATTTGGCTCCTATGTATCCTGGGATCCGAGGTCTGAGCGGATCACAGGCATCTGGCCGGCATCTGCCTGCCGGTCCTGACCTAAGCAGTCTTGACGCGACGGCGCCGCCGTGGCGCCGGCCGGCCGGCCGTGCGATGTTGCGGACTCAACATCCGTTCTCACAGCGAGCCGGCGGTCGGTCGGCCGAGAATGTTAACGACATGACACAGTGGGGTGTGATGACATCGTGATACCCGTGTCATCGTTGTATCGTGCAGCAGTGCAGGTGTGTAGTGATGCCGGTGGGAAGGGACGATGCCCGGCGCCGCCCTTCGCGGCGTGGTGAAATAGGTGTCGTCAGCCGGGCAGACTAGGGGCGTTGCCTCCCCTTCCCCCATGTCTCTCTCTCTCTCTCTCTCTCTCTCTCTCTCTCTCTCTCTCTTCTCTCTCTCTCTCTCTCTCTCTCTCTTTTCTCTCTCTCTTCTCTCTCTCTCTCTCTCTCTCTCTCTCTCTCTCTCTCTCTCTCTCTCTCTCTCTCTCTCTCTCTCTCTCTCTCTCTCTCTCTCTCTCTCTCTCTCTCTCTCTCTCTCTCTCTCTCTCTCTCTCTATCTCTATCTCTATTTATTTATTTCTTATTTATCTTATTATTTATCTCTATTTATTTTTATCTCTATCTCTATCTCTATCTCTATCTCTATCTCTATCTCTATCTCTATCTCTATCTCTATCTCTATCTCTATCTCTATCTCTATCTCTATCTCTATCTCTATCTCTATCTCTATCTCTATCTCTATCTCTATCTCTATCTCTATCTCTATCTCTATCTCTATCTCTATCTCTATCTCTCTCTCTCTCTCTCTCTTGCCCACTCCATGTTTCCGCTCTCTGTCCCCACTTCCTGTTCCTACGCTCCTGTATCATGGTACCAGATAACGGAGGACAGACCACGAGATGGTTGAGAAGCACACAGGAGCACGGAGATCAGCGGGCTCCGGCCACACCCGACGCGAGATCGCAGTGATAGCCGGCCAACCGCCCGTGCTGAGAAGCGGCGGCCATGTCTGACCGTGGGTGTGTAGCGAGCGCTGTTGGTCCACTCTGCAGAGGTACGACAGGTGCCGTGCGGACTTCCCACCCGCTCCACCCTTTTCTGGAATCGAAACGGACCGCGTCTAGTCAGGCTATGGCGCGCTTCACTTCAGTGTGATTTTGTGGACGGCACAATGCATATCCGAATAGCGTTCGGTCTCGATAATGTGTTCAATTGCGAATTGTTGGTGAGGAACGATAGGATGGGAGTAACATTGATAACTTAACCATATTACGTAAGGGCTCTCTTATAAATAAATATATAAGGGGAGGATTCCGCCCCTTCTGTAAGATCTCTGAACATATAATGCCGATTTCTAACCGGAATAGCTCAAGCGAATGCTACTGGTCTAGTCTATATCTTTAAATTGTGGTCTAATCTACATGTTTAGAATGCCAAAATGTTCGCAATGGAAAAGTCACGAGGCAAAAGGTGTAGGGGGGGGGGGAGAAGTTGTTCAACATCATCCCAGGTTGCTTTTGTATGTTACACCGGTAAAATTGTGCATGACTGGGTGTAAATCACCTTTAGTGGTCACAACACCATTTGATGTACATGCATGCGCATATAAAACACCAATTGTAGCCAGGGGCATAAGCAGAGGTGAGATAATTCGTTCATGGCTGCTGATCTTTCTTCGCACTCGGTGCCCCAAATACCTATTATCTGGTCATTCTTATATAAAGGAAACGTAACTGACAATGCAAAGGTACGCAAATGGTTCCGCTTTGGTAAAACAGACCACTTACCGCCCATTTATGCATCCCTTGGATCCGCCCCTAACGTGATTAGATTCAATGTAAACATTTCTGTATGCAAGCAAGGTAGTATGAACAGTTGAATTCCTAATCACGGCCACCCGAACAGTAAAACAATGAAAGTATTCAGTTATATGTGCTGTTTCGAAGGCTTCGCAAAATATGTCCGAAGTGCCTCCCAATATTCGCTCTTGGAGCGGCCTCTGATGTAGCTACGAAATTAAGATGCCGGAACGAAAAAGAAAGAAGAAAGACAGGAAGCGCCCCAAACTTTACGCTCCTATCACAAAAGGTTGGGTAACCGGAGGCGAAAAACCACAAGGGACGGAACCGTCCTCTTTACGGGAAAAGGGTTTGCTAACTAGTTTACCTATGCGTTCGATCTTTAATTTTTCCAATATTATTTAACTCTTGAAGATGTATGCGGATTATGTAAGGCATAATTCACCTTAAGTTCTTTCAGGTTCAAGTTGAGCATGACAGTTGTGTAGGGCTGTTCGAGACTACACAATACTAAGGCTGCGTTATGCCATTGTATGCACATTGCCTGTAAAGGAAGTAATATAGCTGTTTATTTTCACTGGACATCAAACCAAGCCAAAAAAAACTTGGACGCACTGGGTCTGGGTGTCGGATGACCAAAGCAGCGACACATTCGGCCCTGCAACGAAATTGGCAGCCAGATGCTGACAGGGGACTCGGAACGGATGTACAAGGTGTCGCTATTTAGACAGCAACATGGCGCGGTCTGTGCTGCTCAACAGATGCTGTACTTTCGGCTGGCTGTGGGGGCACGTAAACTACGCCCATTGGATATGTTAGGTTTGGTTAGGTGAGACTAAAATCACAATATTTGGCTATTTCTTTCGTATTCGCTACATGCTACTAGATCCATTTTTAACTGACAAACAACACAATGATGACAGACTTGCAGAAGAATATGATGATGTAGCCCAACAACCATGTCCGAAAACTTTTCACCATCTTGTTTTATGTAAGAAGAGAATATATACAATCCAGATAAATTTCACGTATCACATACACGAAGAACATCCTAAATAGCGCGACTTTACCTTAAGTGAAACTTTGCAACAAAGTGGAAACGTTCATGAGGTTAATTTGGCAGCATGCGGGCAACACCGCCAACACTGGTCATTGCTGGATGTGGATGCATTGTCTGGGTAAGGAACTCGTCTATGTTAGGCTCATTGTAGGTAATTAGGTACAATAAAGCTTTGGAAGGGATGTGATCTGACCATTCTCAGTGCGGAAACGCTAGCATCCATGATCATGGCTAGTGAAGAGCGGTCCTACGAGACAGAGTACATGTATCACAACAGCGTAAATGGCGCATATCAGGCAACGCTAGTGGCAAGCCGAAGATCATGGCTAGAGAAGAGCAGTCATACGGGACACAGTGCATATCCCGACAGCGTAAATGGCATCTTTCGCACAGTGCTAGTGACAACCCGATGATAATAGTTAGTGCTAACATGTGTTCGGGTCCCGCCCCCATTTTTATCGTTCTCAAAACATGCTTTAATCTCGGTTCCAACAAACCTAGCATGCAACAAATACTGAGCTATGCCATGCAATATCATCTTCCCGATAATAAAGTATCTAGAACACCTCCCCCTCCCCATCGGGAAAACCCTTGCCCGGTCAAGAACTACTGGTGAAGATGATACCCGTGTAACATCAGCCAGACACATACAGGTACACTGACGACCAGGCAGGTGATACCACCCAACAGGTAGAGGCACTGACCACCAGACATATGATAACACCCGACAGGTGATACCACCCGACAGGCAGAGGCACTGACCACCAGACATATGATACCACCCGACAGGCAGAGGCACTGACCACCAGACATATGATAACACCCGACAGGTGATACCACCCGACAGGCAGAGGCACTGACCACCCGACAGGTGATACCACCCAACAGGTAGAGGCACTGACCACCAGACATATGATAACACCCGACAGGTGATACGACCCGACAGGCAGAGGCACTGACCACCCGACAGGTGATACCACCCAACAGGTGATACCACCCAACAGGTAGAGGCACTGACCACCAGACATATGATACCACCCGACAGGTGATACCACCCGACAGGCAGAGGCACTGACCACCAGACATATGATAACACCCGACAGGTGATACCACCCGACAGGTGATACCACCCAACAGGTAGAGGCACTGACCACCAGACATATGATAACACCCGACAGGTGATACCACCCAACAGGCAGAGGCACTGACCACCAGACAGGTGATACCACCCGACAGGCAGAGGCACTGACCACCAGACATATGATAACACCCGACAGGTGATACCACCCGACAGGCAGAGGCACTGACCACCCGACAGGTGATACCACCCGACAGGCAGAGGCACTGACCACCAGACATATGATAACACCCGACAGGTGATACCACCCAACAGGTAGAGGCACTGACCACCAGACATATGATAACACCCGACAGGTGATACCACCCAACAGGTAGAGGCACTGACCACTAGACATATGATAACACCCGACAGGTGATACCACCCAACAGGTGATACCACCCAACAGGTAGAGGCACTGACCACCAGACATATGATACACCACCCTACAGGTAATACCACCCGACAGGTGATACCACCCAACAGGTAGAGACACTGACCACCAGACATATGATACCACCCGACAGGCAGAGGCACTGACCCGGCGCACACCAACTATAGTAGTCCGTCCGGGCATGACGCTGAAGCCCTTCTCCTCGGGGAACGGCAGCTGGTCGGGCGGGTGGATCAGCACGCGCACTCCCACGTCCGGTGTCAGAAGCGACACGTATCGAAACGGGTCCACGTCCAGTGTCACGCGCAGACCAGACTGGCGGGGAGCAGTGCAGGGTTAATGGATGACGGCCAGAGGTCAGTACAGACCCGACTGGCGGGGAGCAGTCCAGGGTTAATGGACGACGGCCAGAGGTCAGTACAGACCCGACTGGCGAGAAACAGTACAGTGTCAATGGACGGTGGCCAGAGGTCAGTACATTCACTAGTGGGGCGGGGGAGGGTCAGATGAGGCGCAGTGGGTCACCACTAGAGAGCCCTACAGCATCACTGTATTTCATCCTACCGAACCGTTTAGGGTATGCGATGGGTCAACAGCGATTACTTCGCATTCTACAGTAGCGAGCTATCATGTACGAGTCGCCGAAGCAGGTGTGAAGGTTCGGTCGCCGAAAGTTCAACAGCCGTCTGTCTGCTGAATATTTTAGCATGCTGCAAGCTTCAGTGACTACAGATGAAAATGATAATTGCCGCTGTGTTCATCGCACATCTCCTGAAACGATGGTGACAAGCGATATATTTCCCAGCACACTCTGGGGGCTCCGGAGCTGTATCATTGCGCACTCAGCAACAGCGGTGTCGCGACGCTGATTTGACATGGTGCGGCACGTTGTGTAGACCTTCTGAAACATCCACAGGTGTGCCAACCCACATCCTTTGGAACACGCCACAATGTGTAGATCACGTGTCCTCGGAACATCCAGCGGTGTCGCGACGCTGATTTGACATGGTGCGGCACGTTGTGTAGACCTTCTGAAACATCCACAGGTGTGCCAACCCACATCCTTTGGAACACGCCACAATGTGTAGATCACGTGTCCTCGGAACATCCAGCGGTGTCGCGACGCTGATTTGACATGGTGCGGCACGTTGTGTAGACCTTCTGAAACATCCACAGGTGTGCCAACCCACATCCTATGGAACACGCCACAATGTGTAGATCACGTGTCCTCGGAACATCCAGCGGTGTCGCGACGCTGATTTGACATGGTGCGGCACGTTGTGTAGACCTTCTGAAACATCCACAGGTGTGCCAACCCACATCCTATGGAACACGCCACAATGTGTAGATCACGTGTCCTCGGAACATCCAGCGGTGTCGCGACGCTGATTTGACATGGTGCGGCACGTTGTGTAGACCTTCTGAAACATCCACAGGTGTGCCAACCCACATCCTATGGAACACGCCACAATGTGTAGATCACGTGTCCTCGGAACATCCAGCGGTGTCGCGACGCTGATTTGACATGGTGCGGCACGTTGTGTAGACCTGAAACATCCACAGGTGTGCCAACCCACATCCTTTGGAACACGCCACAATGTGTAGATCACGTGTCCTCGGAACATCCAGCGGTGTCGCGACGCTGATTTGACATGGTGCGGCACGTTGTGTAGACCTTCTGAAACATCCACAGGTGTGCCAACCCACAACCTTTGGAACACGCCACAATGTGTAGATCACGTGTCCTCGGAACATCCAGCGGTGTCGCGACGCTGATTTGACATGGTGCGGCACGTTGTGTAGACCTTCTGAAACATCCACAGGTGTGCCAACCCACATCCTATGGAACACGCCACAATGTGTAGATCACGTGTCCTCGGAACATCCAGCGGTGTCGCGACGCTGATTTGACATGGTGCGGCACATTGTGTAGACCTGAAACATCCACAGGTGTGCCAACCCACATCCTTTGGAACACGCCACAATGTGTAGATCACGTGTCCTCGGAACATCCAGCGGTGTCGCGACGCTGATTTGACATGGTGCGGCACATTGTGTAGACCTTCTGAAACATCCACAGGTGTGCCAACCCACATCCTATGGAACACGCCACAATGTGTAGATCACGTGTCCTCGGAACATCCAGCGGTGTCGCGACGCTGATTTGACATGGTGCGGCACATTGTGTAGACCTTCTGAAACATCCACAGGTGTGCCAACCCACATCCTTTGGAACACGCCACAATGTGTAGATCACGTGTCCTCGGAACATCCAGCGGTGTCGCGACGCTGATTTGACATGGTGCGGCACGTTGTGTAGACCTTCTGAAACATCCACAGGTGTGCCAACCCACATCCTTTGGAACACGCCACAATGTGTAGATCACGTGTCCTCGGAACATCCAGCGGTGTCGCGACGCTGATTTGACATGGTGCGGCACGTTGTGTAGACCTTCTGAAACATCCACAGGTGTGCCAACCCACATCCTTTGGAACACGCCACAATGTGTAGATCACGTGTCCTCGGAACATCCAGCGGTGTCGCGACGCTGATTTGACATGGTGCGGCACGTTGTGTAGACCTTCTGAAACATCCACAGGTGTGCCAACCCACATCCTTTGGAACACGCCACAATGTGTAGATCACGTGTCCTCGGAACATCCAGCGGTGTCGCGACGCTGATTTGACATGGTGCGGCACATTGTGTAGACCTTCTGAAACATCCACAGGTGTGCCAACCCACATCCTTTGGAACACGCCACAATGTGTAGATCACGTGTCCTCGGAACATCCAGAGTTGTGAGGATCGGTCTTCCTTAGAGCACACCGCGGTGTGTGGATCACCCATCCTCTGGAGCATTCCCCTCTCCCCTGGAACATCCGAGGTATGAAGATATGCCTCCCTTGTAGATCACCAATCCCCTGTAGCATTCCACGTTCTGCGGATCCGTCTTCCTTGAAACACGAGACGACGTGCACAAACATTGCCCTCGTCTCACGTAATATTTGGGACACCCTTTTGCAGTACGCATCCACATACAAGCTTGTTAATTTTTGCTCTCTTCCTGTGTAAAGCTCGCAATTTTGTTCACCTGTCGTCTTACCTGAGAACCGTACGACCTCGTCATGTTAGGCTTGATGTGAACCCACTTCCCCTTGCGAATTGCGTAGCGAAATCCTGAGTTGAAGGTGAAACAGTTGCCATAGCCGTCGCTCTGCCAACGTTCAAAGTCCCTGCAAGGAGAAAATTGGAAGCTAGTAATCGGTCATGCTTACTGCCGTGTACTGCCGTGTAGGGTAGCATTCGTGTACGCACGTGACACAACGAATAGTATCCGAATCCAAGTCCGTACACTAGAGTTCCATTTCACCTCAAAACATTGAAGCAAGTACGCTGAACTCCCTCCCCCCCCCCCCCCCCCCCCCCCGCCCAGCCCTTGATGAAAGGATCAACTAGTTTCCCAGTGCCAGGAAGATCACCACATGGTATCACGACAGATCAACTTCTGAAAGCGGTAGTATCATTAATCGAATTAGTCTGATTGCATAATATGAACGTTTTTCCGATCTTCCTTCTCGCAATGTAAGGGATGGCTAATTTGACCCATGCCATAAGATTTTCTGGGTAACTTCTAAGCCGTTCAGGAAACTACCTTGAAATTTGTCATGCCTTCCGACGCACATTGTGCCAAAAACATGGAGTTCCGGTTTATTAAGACCATGGAGCTAGGGCAGGTCAAAGTTATGTCACGACTACGTCCCAATGTGGTTCTTAGATGTACATCTAAAAATTCTTGATGAACAATCTATGCAAGATACAGTGGAAGGTGAACATCAGTAAATAAATAAATGATGAAAGAAGAATGGAAAATACAGAAAAATGCCTCAGGTCATGTCACTAGGCGAAATGTAGACTTACGCTTAAAAGTTTTTTTATGCATGACTTTGTGACTACTTAATATTTTGTACAACCCGGCAAATCACGTTCTCTAATGGTGTTCCAGATTTAAACTCAAGATCGGGTCAAATTACTGACATATGGCCTGAAACATCCCGATAGTATATGCATCGCAAGCTCTGCGAAGACTAAAACAAGGCAAGACTAAAATATTGCTAAAACCAGGGAAATTTTGTGAGATGATTTCCTTCCTGGTATACTAGAGCTCCTCAAATATCATCTCAGGCTTGTGGA
This sequence comes from Ashinkailepas kermadecensis, assembly GCA_034440615.1. Lineage (NCBI taxonomy): Eukaryota > Metazoa > Arthropoda > Thecostraca > Neolepadidae > Ashinkailepas > Ashinkailepas kermadecensis. Next base: position 26,585 of record JAOTOM010004458.1, read on the forward strand.
TTTGTTTTAAATCTTTGAATTTTTCGAACGCTTTTCCAGAAAGGAGAAAACTCTGGCTTTGCTTTCGTGACATACATCACCTTTTGCTGAGCATAATCTGCTAGGAAATTGTCAGATTCAACAGTTCATCACATATTTTGAGGTTCATGACCTTAATCTGATCCATGACATTACCCTTTGCACGTGTCAGTGCATCATAACAAGTCTCTAGCTTTTACATCATCTATATTGAAGCACCAAATCGCATCGAAAAACTAAGACTGACTGGACCCAGACATGGACTTGTTTGATCTGACCTAGAAGGTCAATCAAAAGAGGTAGCAAAAGTGTTCCAAATAGCTCTGAAAATGCAAGGATGGAGTTACGTCATGCCGCTTGCAATTCCAATGGCTATCTCACTCAGAACAAAAGTAGGGATACAAATTTTCCAAAGCCCCTTGCACTACGACAGATAGAAAAAGCTGGGGAGCTGCGAGTGTTAAGTATCCATCCATCCATCTCTGCCAATATCCTTTCTCACATGTGTTCTTGGCAAGGGACCGCATGATCACCAATGGCAAGCGACAGTGGCAATGGCAAGCGACCGCATCACCACCAATGGCGAACGACAATGGCAAGGGACCGCATCACCACCAATGGCAAGCGACAGTGGCAAGGGACCGCATCACCACCAATGGCGAACGACAGTGGCAAGGGACCGCATCACCACCAATGGCGAACGACAGTGGCAAGGGACCGCATCACCACCAATGGCGAACGACAATGGCAAGGGACCGCATCGCCACCGGCTGCTCAGAACTTGTCCAGGAGGGCAAATTGTAGACAAACATTCCATTCTGAAAAAAAAACAAATTCTCCGAAATTTGAAGAAATCAAAACAGGTGCCAGCTCCCCATAACAAAGTCGGTTCTCTTTGCATAATGTAAACGACATATTCATGCCCCGATGTTCCAATCATGCAATGCCTCTTTTAGAAGGATGTGACTAGCACGGAGCCATTGGTGCAGTGCAGTACAGTGACCACCAGCTTGCGATATCCTTTCCGTCGCTCGATCGCCATATGCATTATGCACCGATACGTACAAATGTGTGCACTTGGAGCCGTCCAGTGAACAACTGTGGATGAACTGTGCACTCTTTGTGCCGTATTTCTTCATATGGTCCACAGAGGGTGTGAAGGCTCGACGCAGTACGGAGGCATCCGCGCTGCTATCACGCAGATGCTGCAGAAGGTTCTTGAATGTTTTGTTAGATCCCAGGGAATCAAAGATGGAATCTGGAGAAAGAAATACACAATGTTCAATTTCATTGATCACGTACAATCTTCCACGCCGCCATGTCCGTGCGTAGTTGGAAGAGAAGACGCAAAGTACGTTTTGACACCAAACGCCTCCTGAACGGCAATGTGATGTAAAGGCAATGGCAATGGCAAAGGCAAATGCAATACTGTTCGAACGCGTTGCTTTTACACAATACCGCTAGAACCAGTGTGCGTGGACATTTTTTGTTCCACTGTACCAGTAGTCCTCCGCACTACTTCGAGCGGCTTATCAGACATCGTATATTACAGGCAAAGTGAAAGCTAGGCCAGTGAATGCACGAAGCTGAACTGCTGATTGCTAATCGTACTGCCAATCATAGGAATATCTAGTAACTATATCAGTCATACTCACCGTCTATGCAGCAGTTTCATCGCACTAGCCAACCTACTCCTCGCAGTCTCCTCAGTAGCACGAGCTCTTTCCAGAGCAGTCAGTATTGCCAACTATTTCCAAAGCGGCCTCCGAAGCATTACCAACTTCTCGATAGCAGTCCTCCAAGTTTAACAATTATCCCCAGAACATTCTCCCCATTCTTATCGACCACCTTTGGATCGGTCTCCTACGTCTTACTGATCACTTTTGTAACAGCCTGCTATCAAGTATTTACTCGTCAATTTCTCCAGTCCTATCACTTACCCCCTGACAGGTGATTTCAGCCTTATCTCCTGCCTTGGAAGCAGTGTTTTTTTCCTCACTAGCTTCGACTGAACGTTTCACCCTAACGATACTCACCGGCCTCGAAACAGCCGAAATCGTCGCATTCCATATAGCACTGGCAGATTGGATCGAAGTATGTGCTCATACCGTTTCCCGATAGCTCTGAAACACGAAGCCAAATTGATAACTCGTTAGCGGTGGTCAGGTTGACCGATGATTGTGCGTTGTGATACCTTGATTTTGCGTACCCAATAATAACCTAGAGCCGAGAGATACAAAAGTTCACCATATAGAAAGTCACATGGATAAAATTGAGCGGTAGACAAAACTTCTTTTTAAAGAAACGCAAACGCAATGCGTATTGGTTGTGGTTTTCTTGGATCAGAATGCATGCTAAGCATAACGTGTTGGATATACCATAACGCCACCAGCCGATAGGGGTATTCATAATCAACCGCTGTATTATAATGATGGAGTTACATGTGTTGCCAATGCTCTAGCACAAACGACCCACTGCTGACCCCTCGACCTTGTGCGGTCAGTTTTCAGATGATCCACTCACTGAGGGATACATGGGAGTTCTGATAGTGACTCGAACCCTGATTTGCCAGAACATAGAAGGCAAATCATTGTCAACGCTTTACGAACCGCGTCATTGGAGAGACGGCTTCATTAGCACTTGATGCCATTTGCTTGCGACATCTCGCAATTTGTTTTACTCCCTTCACGTTCAATTATTTAGCAAACATAATTATACATAGACGTGGTAGCCATGGTCCACAATGCGGTCACGTTGAGGTGTCCGGCCAATCCAGAGTAGTATTCTTTAATCGAATGCCGTATGGACCGAGGATTGGGGAGGGGCAGAGGATGGCTGCCCCCAAAATGTGCATGGGCATAGCAGTAAATCTATGGATCTTGCATGGACAGAAGCTACCTGAAATAGCCTGAAATTTATCGTGCATAAATTGACCTAGCCGAATATGTAGCTATTGATGAGTGTATGTTAAGATTATAATTTGGTAACTGTGTGTGACTCTCGTTCATTTCCAACATTACAGCCTTCATCCGATATCTTTTCTTTCCATCTTCACTTGCGGATCCAGGAAACGGCCCACGAGGGGCCTTAATAGCAGACGGGGACATACACTTTTTCATTTCTCGTACATTTATAATCATTCATTGGAGTGCCTACTGTTGCAAGGGTCGGAGAGAAGGTTGCGCGACAACAATGCACATTCAAAATGTTCCTTTCAAGAACTGCAGCATCTGATCATTTCATAAAGAATTCATCTATTTTAGGATGTTGCGAAATGTCTCATTTTTCCTCCTGGATCCCCTAGCGTCCTATTTTGCTGTGAATTGCTCTCCACTCGCTACGTTAGAACCAACTAATCTAGACTCACTTTTTACAAAATATGGGAAGAACTTATCAACGGAAGTCGGCACGTGCCAGCTACGGCAAAGAGGCACTCCAAAAAGCTCTCGCCGAGCTCGAAAAGGGCAAACGGCTTGCGCCCATGGCGAGGAAGTACGGCGTGCCCAGAAGGACCCTCCGTCGGCACCGAGATGGTCGTGTGCGTTCGCCGGGGCAAGTGTTGCTGGGTCGCTTCAAGCCAGAGATCGAAAAACTGGAACAACGTCTGGTTTCGTACCTGAAGCAGATGGATAAAACGTTCTTCGGCCTCTCTACCAAAGGCGTTTGCCGACTGGCGTATGCACCGGCCAAGCGGGAGGGCATTGCCCATAGGTTCAACTGTGATAAAGAAATGGCCGGATTTGGCTGGCTGCAGGGCTTCATGAAGCGGCATCCTGATATGTCGATCCGCAAACCTCAGCCCACCAGTATCAACCGCCGCATAGGGTTCAACAGGGAGGACGTCAATCGCCTCTTCGAAGTGTATAAGGAAGAGCTGCAGAAATGTGGGGCAACGGCAAACAGGATCTGGAATGCCGACGAAACGGGCATCACCACGGTCCACAGGCCACAGTCGGTGCTGGCCGAGAGAGGGCGGCGCAGAGTGGGCAGAATTACAAGTGCTGAGAGAGGCAGCAACATCACCGTCATGTGTGCCGTCAGCGCCAGCGGCCAGTACGCGCCGCTGGTGTGGCTTGAACGACTTCATCGACTTCATCTTTCCCAGAAAGCGGATGAACGAGTCGCTCATGAACAATGCACCACCAGGATCAGCGGGTGCCGCGACGCCGTCTGGGTGGATGGACGCCGACGCCTTCATGGTGTGGCTTGAACATTTCACTCAAGTGGTGAAGCCCAGCCCTGAGGAAAAACATATCCTGATCCTGGATGGCCACAACAGCCACAATTCACTGGCTGCGATTGATTACGCCAAAGATCACGGCACTGTCATGATAACCCTGCCGCCCCACCACACCCACCGCCTTCAGCCGCTGGACGTCGGTGTCTTCAAGGCGCTGAAGTCAGTTTACAACGCCTCAGCAAACAGCTGGATGTCGGAGCACGCAGGCCGCCGCATCACCCACTTTGAGGTGGCTGGTCTCTTCAGCCGGGCGTACAACAGGATCGCCAACATCGAGAAAGCGCCCAACGGCTTCAGGCACACCGGCTTGTGGCCGTACGACAGCCAGGTGTTCTTCGACGAAGACTTCGCTACTGCGGAGATCCTGACGGAGGAGCACGCACCCGAGGACGCTGACTCACCACCAGCCGCTGTCACACAAGAGGAGGACCAGCCGGATGCCGCTGACCTCACGAGTGGCGACGCTACCAGCAGCTCCGTGGTGAACGACGCTCCGGCATCCGCTAGTGATACGCTAGGTAGGTACCTTTTGCCATATTATCGTAAAATTTAAGTGTACCTACATCTGCAACAACACTAAATGGCTTTCCACTTTTGTCAGATGTCGATGAGTCTTAACTTTGACATGAGAACCTTTTCAAATTGTTATCAGGCCATCGCTAAAACATAATTAATTACGCCTTTATTCAGCTTCATGCATAAGTTTTTTATCCCCTCATTTAAAAGTTTTTTGACCACTATTTTTCCGGTCACTACTTTATATTTCAGTTCACTACACATTCCAGCTAAAAAAATAATATTAGCTTCCCAATGTCAGGTGCGACGTCATCTGACGGATTAGCTGGACCACTGCCTGTGGCGGATCCCGGATCCAGTGCGGAGCTGCTGACGCCATTCAGGCCCGCTACAACCTGGAAGCGCACGCAGAGGGCGGAGCATGCCGAGGTGCTGATCTCCTCGCCCTACAAGAGGAAGCTGGAGGAAAGGCGTCTCTCGAAGAAGGTGGCGAAGACGCAGAAGCCTACCTCTAAGCCGAAGAAACAAGCAAGCGAAAGGCAAGCTGGTACGCAGGCCAGCACCAGCCGAGATGAGACGACGTGCATTGTTTGTGGCATGTTGTTTCGCCTGTCGTGCGAGCAGTGGATACAATGCTCGGATTGGAGCCGTTGGGCCTGTGTCCCGTGCACTGACGCCGAGGACAAACAAATGACATATATATATGTGACTTCTGCAGGTCCTGAGGCAAATACATTGAGTTGATGTGTTTCGAAGTTTGTGAGTTTCGGTCTGGTTTTGTATTGGCTGTCTTTAGCTTCAAATAGACACACAGTTGCTATGTCTGATAATCTTTTCTGGTGTACATATGATACGTATGATATTTTATACAAGGTGATATGGAATTCCAGGTCTAGAGAGGACACATAACATACCAAATACGTGAGTATTTCTACAAATTGTAAGTGTCAAACGAACAGTGAATGTTGTATGTCTGAAGACAAGTAGGGCGTTTTACCCCATGTACATGGGCCTTTTACCCCGTGTCTGGGGTAAAACGCCCTTTTGCAGACCTTTGGGAAATTGAATAAAAATATAACTAAACATGAAGCTGCGGTCTTGAGCCCTTTATGGTGTAAAGAAAACAAATCGATGTGTCCAATGATACCAAAGGTTAGTCGCCACGTTGAATGCCGAGCGAGATATATCCATTCTCCTTTAGGGTGTGCGTCTTACCCCACTCTACCCTACTCGACGACAGTGGTGTAGCATACTGACGTAAAATGTATACGTTGCTCACTTTTACTTCAGTAGGGGTTAAATATAATGGCGTACCTTCGTAGATAATCTACGTATATGCGTTTTTTTAACGGGAGTACTTTTTCAACAGACCTAGGATCAGTTTATGAAACAGACTTGCAATCTGTACATGAGAGAATCGCCCGCTTTTATGACGAGGATCAGAGACCGAATCTCCGTCGTCATAGGACGCTGACAACGGAGAAAATGAGCTACGTGTTAACATTGCGTCTCATCAGTGTCTTCTTACCCGTGTTGTTAAAATAGTCCACCAATGGGTCAGTAGACTGTGAAAAGAAGACAAGAATGGAAAGTTGTTAGCAACTGCAAACAGAAATGTTAATTTGCGACATTACATTTGGAGCTCAAATGACACTTCGAGGCGGGGGACAATGCTCGTCTAGCACATCAGAAATGACACTGTTTTTCTGAAGAAAATAGGGAATTGTTTATCGCCGCTGTGTGCCTTAACACGCGCACTGGAGGGGGGCGAAATCCGCCCACCCCTCCGGTTTTTCGCAAATAACTGCAGATTTTACCGGTCGATATACGCAATTTTCGGTGTACCTGCCTAGAAATGAACGGCACGTCGTTTAAAGCAAGACAAATTGAAATCGGCCGAACATTTTTCAAGTTAGGGGCCGCTAAAGTCAAAAAATGTTTTAGCGCCAGACCACCAAAATCGGCGCTGATGCGCTTCCAGTATACTGACAAAAGGGAAGTGTTCTAGGCAACACTAGCGACTTGTTTGATGCATATTGATATGCTGTATAGTTTCAAGGTCATGTTAGGTCACCAAGGTGAAGTCAGGTCAAGTTCATGACAGGTTAATGGAACCAAACTTGATCAACTGGAATGTTGCCATAAATGCACTACTGGTTGTCATTTGTACTGTTTGTCATTGCGTTTCCATACTTTATTCATGTACTTCACTCCCTTCTTCACGAAGCCGATTGCTCCGAGCTGCCCGACGGAGCAGTCGGGCGGGCGGCCGGTTCCGGTAACTGGAACAGGTAACTGACCTGATAAAGTGGTGCTATATAGGTGACCTGAGGTCAAATGTTGGGTCTGGCATCTGCATTGCATCATTAGTAATGTCCAAGACATCATTCATGCCCATTTTTGAGCATTTAAACACAATCACAACGATCCATAACGATGACAAGCCAAGCCACGCAAAACCGGAAAATTTTGCCAATCTGACCTCATTTGACCTTGAAGATATTGACCTAAGGTCACGAAAATTGCACACAATAGAGTTCACTACCGTGCCCATCCACCCTGCGAATTTCGTTCCTCCAGCTTTACTAGGAGCCGAGATCTTAGGGGGCGGAATCCGCCCCCCTCCAGTGCGCGTAATTCTCAGAGGCCCTCCAGGGCGCGTGTTAACACGCACCCTGGAAGGCCTCTGAAAATTACGCGCAATGGAGGGGGGGGGGGCGGATTCCGCCGCCCCTAAGATCTAGGCTCGTATTAAAGCTGGAGGAACGAAATTCGCAGGGTGGATGGGTACGGTATTGAGCTCTATTGTGTGCAAATTGAATTACCTTAGGTCAATACCTTCAAGGTCAAATGAGGTCACATTTGTCAAAATTTTCTTGTTTTGCGTGGCTTGGCTTGCCATTGTTATGGATCGCTGTTATTGTGTTTAAATGCTCCAAAATTGGAATCAATGATGTTTTGGGCATTACTAATTATGCAATACAGATGCTAGACCCGACATTTGACCTCAGGTCACCTATATAGCAGCACTTATCAGCAGCCTATCAGGTCAGTTACTTGTTCCAGTTCCCGGGACCGGGCCGCCCGCCCGACTGCTCCATCGGACAGCTCGGCGCAATCGGCTTCGCGAAGAAAGGAGTGAAGTACATGAATAAAGTATGGAAACGCAATGGCAAACAGTACAAATGACAAACAGTAGTGCATTTATGACAACATTCCGGTTGACCAAGTTTGGTTCCATTAACCTGTCATGAACTTGACCTGACTTGACCACGGTGCCCTAACATGACCTTGAAACTATATAGCATATCAATATACATCAAACAAGTCGCTAGTGTTACCAAGAACACTTCCCTTTTGCGGATATACGGGAAGCGCATCAGCGCCGATTTTTGTGGTCTGGCGCACGAATTTTTTAAAAACTTTAACGGCCCCTAACTCGAAAAAAAAATCGGCCGATTTCCATTTTTCTTGCTTTAAGCGACGCGCCGGTCATTTCTAAGCAGGTCCGTAAAAGATTGCGTATATCGACCGGTAAAATCTGGAGTTATGTACGAAAACCGGATGGGTGGGCGGATTTCGCCCCCCTCCAGTGCGCGTGTTAATGCACAGAGCAACCATTGTGTATAGAGTGTAGACGCATATAATACACTCTCCATCCCCACCTGTGGACACATAATAGCCAACGAAGGCGAAGACCTATCTGCCAAGCAGCGTTGCAGTCTTCCCTGCTTTGGTAAGCATTACTTAGTATCACCAGGTACGCTTGGTATCAATGACCACCCAGACCATAACCGAGTTGGTATACCAAGTACTAATTAGCCAAGATTGCAGTGCTGGGCCCAGCTGACCACTGACTTGCAGTAAGCCGTCTGACATACCGTGTTTGACACCGATCCCATAGAGGCTGCCCTGCGGCGGCGCCCAGCCCGCGGCGTCGCCAGTTGGGCGCGCGGCCGCGGCGCCGACGTCCGTACGGCAGTGTCATCTGTCGGCGGACGGCGACACTTGCGGTGATCCGGTCGGCCGGCGGCGGCACTCTGCCCGTCCGGTGTCGCCGGCGACGGCCGACGCCGTCGCCGATCGGCCTGCCGCGCGGGGGGCGTCGGCGGCGCGGGAGTGGGCTTGTCTGCGCGGCTGGCGACATCGACAGGGGCCGGGTCGCGAGGTCTCTCGGCACGGGCAAAGCCGGTTCTGGTTGCACGGCTGGCGACACGGGCCGGTCTCTGGGAGTGTCGGCCGGCAGCTGAATTCCTGTGTGTGCCGATCCGTCGGGCGAAGGGCGAGTCTGCACGCTTCTGAGACGCCGGCAACGCGGCGGTACTGCTCAGTGGTGCTTCAGCACCGTTCCGCGGCGCGGGAGCCGCAGTAGTGGTGGCAGAAACGCTATCTGATCCAACCATTGTGGCTTCACGTTTTCTCCTGACGTTGTCATCGCCCGTCCCTGGAAAATACACCGAAGACGACGCGAATCAACACTCAGCCTTCAACCGTCAATTAACTTGTAATCGCGTTTCGGCCCCACAAATGTCCGCCGTGGGCCCATGAATAGGCGTCGGGGACTGACTGATAGGGCCCAGCTGGATTTATTGGGACAAATCCAGCGGGGCCCTAAACACACATCGCGCCTGCATCACGTCGCAGATGACCCGTCGAGAGGTGTGTGACCCCAGGGGTACTGCCAGCGTTGCTGGTGACGTCAGGTAGCGGACATCCGTTCCATTTGATCAGGTGCTGCCCGTCCGTGGTACGTCCTGGACCTTGAAACTTTATCGCGTTGTCGATGGTGGCAGATCGTAGTCTTGTGGTATGAGCTGCACTGTGCACTGTCCAGCTCTGTGGGCAACTCAGACACGAGCCGACCTGCTGATCAGACGAACAGCTGTCTTCATCAGATGTATGGGGTGGATAAACTTCGTTTACAGTCAGGGTTCAGCGAATGGATGTAAGGGTCGGGAGCATTGGGAACGATTTCTCCAGATACGATCCACCAGATACATTCTATGCGCATTCTACTAGCATCCATTCCACCAAATTCTGCTGTGTCACGTAGGACACCGGGTTCGCATGTTCCATCACGCTCCATCAATTGGGACACCAGCCTGAACAGTACTGAGTAGCATACGGCTCAAACAGTAAGTGCCCGCACGGGGCACTCGCGTGCATGCTAAGCTTAGTTGAGTGGCTCACTGGCCCAAACAGTTACGTAGCTCACAGGGCGCCGAGGCTCCCTGACCCGACCTTGGGCACTCATTGTGCCTAGGTGGTGCCAATTTATATCAGTACGCAAACACACACACACGCAAGCATGCAAATATAATTGGTGTCCCAATATTTTCATATCTGTGTGAAAATGGCCACGCAATGAAAATATTTACAAACTTGGGCTTGGGAATAATTTGATGTTATTAACTGGAGGTACTTCAGAGAATAGATTTAACTTAGGAAGAACAAAATTATATTTTACGTTGAAATCTGATTTTGAGCCAAATTTTGAAATTCCAAGTATGTTTTTCGACGGCTGTCTATTTCTTTTGCATTTTGGCCCGCGGTTAAATTATTTTTCAACGTTTATGCCATCACTTTTAATGTGTATTATAATTCGCTAGAACACCATAGCTTAATGTAAGCTTATGTACCATATTTTGTCTTACTCTAGTTTCTCGCTGTTTCACTTCCGTTCCATTAATAATGTTCCCATTATTCCTATGTCCAATTACAGACTCCTTAAAAAATATGACATACTAATTAACATCATATTTATGCAGTTTAACTTTGAACTGTTCATATTTTGTAGCCTAACGGTGTCACTTGCGGGTAACAGTGTTAAAACATGGATAATCTGCTCATAATGTTCGCCTTTTTCCTTTCAATTTACTATTCCTACTTGACTTGAAAAAGAAAACTGCATACATATGCCTGAATTAAGTTGCAAAGCGGAATTTCGGCTTCCAAAGTTGCTCACAAATATTTAAACAGACCTGAATATCAAGTGATTCCTTACATAAAGTTTTACTGCGTATACATACTCGTTTAATGACGTCTTATTCTCCGTTTCCGCTTCTGAGGTCTTGGACACACAATAATCAGATATTACACCATGCGATCCTAATGGTGGTGGATATCCTAAATGGGACCGAAAAAGGAAGAGGGAGCCTGGACTCATGCGGTGCTCCGTACTCGCAAGACCAGATGTATTCGTTCCTTTGACAGCCAGATGTTTAGTGGTCCTGGTCCAGTCCAGGTCTTGCGGCACCAGATGTCTTGATCCTGGTGCGAATCGTGTCCATTTGCAACGGTCTTGATCTTATATCTTGGATGGTCTTGTCCTGAGGTTAGAGACGGCAGCATCTGCTTCACCTACTTGGTCCCCGGAAGAATTGTAGCGACCTTGATCTTGATCTTCATCTCGTCCAGCTCTGGTCTTCATGACTGGCAGTTGCATCTATCCAGGGTTGCGCCATCACTGCAGCTGACCTGGATTAAATCCGGGATCACGGCAACATTGTAGTGAACTTGGATCAGATCCGGGACCAGGGCAACCATTGTAGTGAAGTAGTGTTCCAGCTGGGAGCCCCAGAACTTCTTGTGGCTTGAGTGATTGTCTAAGGAAGCATCTAGAAGACTGGAAACAGGAAACTAAGGAAATCGTCGGGATCGTGGATACTTAGTTCGAAAGAATTGCTGCTAGTTAGCCTATATTAATTGGACTTTCGAATGACAAAGGGCAGCAGCCGGCTAGCCACGTAAATTCAGTAACTGCTCAGAGCCGCGTGACAGTTCACCCTCGTAGACAACTCAGCGACTCATGAGCTCTGTGAGCCTCCACACATCACTGACCGGCGGTCGTATTACATGACCCGCTATACCCGGCGGAAGTCACGAGGGACAGTCGGCCGGCCATCGGCACATAGACGCTGGATCAGCAGCTTAGCGAGCCGTACCAGCTAATGCCATGCGGCGGGACAACGGCTGACAAGTTCGGACACATCCAGCTATGACTTGGTTACCGAATTTAATACGAAAGGTACTGCTAGAAACTTATTTCGTTGCACAAGTACTTCAAATGCCAACACCCAATTTTTATACTTCGAATCAGTAACTTAATTTTTTTTTTTTAGAATGCATCTGTAGCCTGCAGCCAGACATATTGCCCGTTCTTTTACCACAAACTGCAGTATGGCAGCCCCATTGACTGTGCAAAAACTCAGCGGAATCCGCAGCACAGCCGAGAAAATCTCACTGGAAGCCCTGGTGGACTGCATCGGCCCCCATGTGTACTGGTGACCGTTAAAATGTCAACTTCGGATAGCGGCCACTGAATTACGCCAACTTACATAGAACCCTTCCCACGGCACAAAGAAAACCAACCGTTTATTTCAACAATGGCGTCTTCAGTATTCTGCTGGTGCCCTAAATATTCCTCGCTATCTTCTGTGAGCTCCTCTTCTTCACCCTCCTCCATGGTTCCATCATACATGTCGTTTTCGTACTGCCAGAAATCCGTCTCATCTTCGTCGTGCTCGTCGCTCATTCTGGAATGTGTCGAGGACGTTAGAATACGCAGCTAGTCCTCGATGTGATCTACTTTTGGGAATGAATATTTTCGTACATGTTGCAGTCGCACTCCCAGAAATCCGTCTTATCTTCGTCGTATTGATGGCTGTTTTTGGAATGTACATACTAGCGACATTACAGCACGCTACTAGTCCACGATCTGTTGCATTTTTAGAAATAAAATATGCGAATTAATTATCAAGTGCGTCAGAATTATCTACACCTCGCAGCGCTGGACATATTTTCTTGAATCCCCTACCTATTAAATTGTGTTCTAGACAACACAGATGGAAGGATGCGGGAAATGTCATGACATAGCTCTACACTTAAACTTCGAGAACTATATGAAACATCATATTTGCCTACTTTATAATGTTGCGGAGAGCTGTACCGAGCAATGTTAAGCAAAGTTAGATCTGCCTACTTCTTTCTACTGATCTTAGAGGTGAAATAAAAGTGATCAATGTCTGGTTACGCCCAGTCTCCCGCTCTTCGCCATAGTTTTTGGAGCGATCGCGCCGTTGGTCGTGAAGTTCGTCGATTTACTGATCTCAATGTGAATGGCATGCATGCAGAAAACGTCGGCTAACACATTGGCACGCACCAGAACCAAGGTCAAAGGGTCATGTCAAGATCGTCTACGAAGAAATATGCCATTCACTGTTGAAGTTCATTTCGCATTCATGGGAACAGAAAGCATAGCTGGTGTCTAGCGGAACTTAATGGCAGATGTCATACGCGGCACACTGTTTACATCATCCTCTGCCATAGCTGGTGTCTAACGGAACTTAATGGCAGATGTCATACGCGGCACACTGTTTACATCATCCTCTGCCATAGCTGGTGTCTAACGGAACTTAATGGCAGATGTCATACACGGCACACTGTTTACATCATCCTCTGCCAGCTGTGCCGTCCAATCAGCATCACGTCTATAAGAGAAACAAAACGCATAATTAGACACACTTAATGAGCACATCAGGGATGCCAAGAACAAAATCACACATACCTCGTGTGGTGAAACTTCAAAGACATCTACACAAGCAATAGCATAGAGGCTAGCACACTCTGCATATCCATACTGCAAGTTTGCAGATATGTGGCAGAGCTTTGAACTTAGCTCTTTTTACATGGACATCGGCTCCGGTCTCATTAGACAGGTTGGGGCGCCATTGACGAAATGCTGCCTCCTTTAGCCGGAGCGATGCACGCACGGGCGCGTCGAACCACGGCGGAGATGCATTCCTTAGTGTCGCTACAGGTACATGATCCGCGACAGCAGACTCCAGTAGATCATAAAACATGTCTCCCGCGCAATTATCGGTCATCAAAACGATTCCATGAGATGAGCGGAAGATTCCGGTGCGGGCCCTCGAAATCCGCACGCTTAAGTACGCAGCACCGTGCTACTAATGGTGCGCGAGTGCGAGTAACCGTAACCATGGCAACTGTTTATTTGTGATCCAACTTAGTAGACAATCAATTGCGAATAATCCATGCTGTAAAGATGCAATCTCCTTTTTGAAACTGGCGAAAGCCGAATGTGATGATGAGATGAACTTGCATGAGGAAATCTGCTATACGCAGTGGATCAGTGCTGACCGATGCACGCTGATTGTTCAGATTAAACTTAATCGTTACGGGAAGACTTCGTCATCGTGCTAAACCAAAGCATAGTTCGGTTAACCAAGCACCATTACATTTTAAAATCTGAAGCCATGCTCTCAGCGATCTTTGAGATTCAGTTCCTCCGGGAGAGGTGGTAGTTGTCGGCGATCTCTTAAACAAATTATTCGTTCATTGCATTAAACCAAACTCAGGGCTTCTCTTGAGACACCACCAAAGCCACAGTGCACCCGCCTATCGCTTGTTCGCGGGAGGGTAACAAGGTATGTCACCAAAGCTTCTGCTCTATAGCCGACGCTGTAAAGCATAATGCAGACATGGTGTATGCTTGTTTGTGGTGTTTAGTCCCAGCATTGAAGCTGCGCATCCTAAGCTCGGGTATAATTCATTACTTTCCGGACGGATGCGTGTCTCAATATAGAACCCGATTTAACTTCGCTAACATTTGTTTTCACCACCAGAGCTTTGACTTCAACTGTGATTGGCACTTCTTTGGAACATCGCATGGTAAGAATGCCTGTGATGGCATTGGAGAACGGTCAAGTGGGCCGCGGGTAAAGAAAGTCTGACTAGTCCATACCGCAACCAAATTTTTACAGCACAGGTGATGTTTGAATTTCTTGCCAACAAGTTTATTTCAGTCCCCCATTTTATCTCCGTTCGTGAACAGTAAGTGTTCAAGGTTGCCGAGACATTCCAGGAACGCTACTCTAGCTTGTTGACTATGGAAGGGTCCAATGATTTGCACAAGTTTTCTCCGTGGATCTGCGTACCATGACAGTGTATGAAATAGCGGGAAGCATAGTGAACAATGTGCGAGTGTACAAGATGTATGATAGTGAATTGGTGGACCATCTAGTCATGTTAGATGCTATGTAACATGCGTGTACATATTAGTTTTTTCTCACAAATATAGCAACCATGTGTCTGCGTTCCGTGGCGAGTGCAGTTTATGCAATACATTGAGCCGTTGTAAAATATGGGTATATATATATATATATATATATATATATATATATATATATATATATATATATATATATATATAAAGAGAATGGAGGTTTAAAATAATACTTGTGTGGCTAATGGATAATAAAGAGAATGGAGGTTGAAAATAATACGTGTGTGGCTAAAGCAATTCAACGACGCTACACGAACGCATAGGCTGCTTTTGTCTTACTACTTGGAAATGTGAAATTGATAGACAACGGTTGGCTGCCAAACCCAGCACGAACGCAATAAGCATAAAATAATACCTTGATAGGCAATGCCTATTTCCAAACATTTGTACATGCAAAGACAACTTGCCGAAGTTAATTCCAAAAGAAAAAGACAAGATATTCACCGCAATCATGTCAAGGTCAGGTCAGGTCATCTAAGGTCACGATATCACGCTATCAAAATTCTCAAATTAAAAATCTACATGAGCTGAAGTATTCCTCAGTTCAATGCCAAGTCTGAAATGTACACTTTCGACTACTTAGATATATGACGTGGGGTCTGATATATTGGGTCGATCTGTCGTGGAACGCCCCAGATGCGAAAGCACGTATGCTGCCATGCAAATTACCTGATTTATTTATCACTGTGGCTTGTGGCATATGTGCGCCAAGTTGGTGCGGCCCTCCAAGTCAATCAATAGTCATGCGACATGAATGTAAATATTGCATGCCTTTGCGGCCACACGTACACGTACATCGTCCGTTCGGGCGCTTAAGCCAACCAAGGGCGGCGTATCATATTTTCCAAAGTTCACAACTTCCAACGTCCTTAATTTCCAAATTGGAAGTTAACTTAAAAAACAGCCCGGATATGAGGCGTTCAGATTTTCCAAAGTTCATGATTTCTAATTTGGAAGTTGGCTTCGAAATTGAATGTGAACTGCCGAAACTTGGAAGCTAGCTTCCACATTGGAAATTTTCCTCCAAAAATTGGAAATTAGCCTCCAAAAATTGGAAGTAAACTTCCAAAGTGGCACGGATTGGAACCTAACATAACCTAACCTAACTGAACCTTCCGACCTTTGGAAGTTAACTCCCGAAAATTGGAAGTTACTTTCCAATTTAGAAGCTAGCTTCCAAGTTTCGGAAATTATGAAGTTTGCAAATATGAACGACTCCTATCCGGGCTGTTTTGTAAGTTCCCTTACAATTTTGGAAGTCAACTTCCAACTTGGAAATTGTGAACGTTTGAAGTTGTGAACTTTTGAAAATATGAACGACCCCCCCCCCAACCGCGAGCCACGGAAAACAACTGAGAATTAACTTCATCGATTTCGGTCTGCTGAGGCCGAAATAGCCTCAGTCCATTATTTGCATGGAATCTCATTGAACTACTGGGGTGAGGGCTAACATCCCAAAAGTAGTCAGGTCAAGATGACCCATTCCACACCTATAACCATGCAGATATGTAATCATGGTCGCGTGTTTCGCTCGGGCCTTATTGCCGATTGTGAGGTATTCATCCAGTGCGGCAGCGTATCGGTGTGGGCGCTTCGCTCACTCAAAACCGGTGCACGAGTTCCAGATCCGTTGCGTGGGCAGAATTTTAATTTCGCCCCGATTGCATTGCGATTAAATCCCTGCGTGCAACACAAGTGAACCAGCTACATAGGATAAAAATGCAGCATAAACACGGATGGTTTCGTTTTTAAGTGAGTGGTAGTCGGCGCACCACAATGCATAGCACCTACATATGCAGATGCTATGCGCACCTACAACCAGTGGCCCAGTCAGTATTTACTTAAGGCGGCCGACCAAAAGAAAATTCATGAAATATATAACGTTTTCGGCGCCCTAAGCGAACCGGAAATTGTTGGTTTTAAGTCGTGAAAATCTGAACATATCCTGTTTAATCTTGTACGTTTTTGGTTGCAATAGGCCTCATTGGCTGTGCCTCTGCCTACAGCTAATCAGATATCCTGCAAGCGGCCTACTTACGAGTAGTAGCGGGCGTAATCTTCCTCGTATTCTTCACAGTTCACTGAAAATTAAAGTAGATGTGATCAACCTGTTGTGTATATATACATCAGCCAATGATTGGCCGGATCACGTAGGATACCGAATCGGCTAAGCTACTAAACAATAGACAGTTGGTATAATATTTGTCAATGGGAATTAATCATGGTTGTGTTCAAATCGCCTCTATGTTTGCGTGTAGTAGCGGATGTACATGCCGAAAATACGCGTAGGTAAATTAAAAAAGATGAACATGTTCAGGCGCAACTATCCTAACACTCAAATGACTGCAGAAAAACCAAATAACCATGGAGTTTACTTAACCTACATAATCTTCTCTTCGCACACGAGTGTGCCATAGAGGGTGCTATATTCCATGCTTATCGGGGGATGGCGGATAGGCTATGAATGATTCACCACGAGAAGGATAGCTGGAATATAGCAACGTTTCATTGATGCATTGGGCATTGTCTGCCAAGTACGCTCCGAACACGTTTTTGCACCCAATCGGTTGGAAATTAAAAACAGCTGGACAACCACGACAACGTCAACACTCGTGGTTGAGCAACACACCATTCTGCCCTCAACCACGCGGTTGTATGTAGAATGCAAAGGAGGGGCACAGCAGCAAACGTGGACACGAACGTGGTCATGGGCGACAGTCAACCTGAGAAGAAACGGAACATTATCTTACGGAATCGTGACGCGGCATCTCGCTCAATTTCCACGAGCTCCTTGTACACGTTTTCGCTCTGCAGTTTGTCCAGTCTGAGTATATTGAAGTTGCATATTGTGACGGCTGGGAAGTCGGTCTTAGATTCCTCCAGCACCTGAGGCAGCGGCAACCCACCACAGTTTCTCAGACAGCCACGTGGCCACAGAGCTGGCTGGAAAATATGCATGATACTCAGCGCGGCCCACCCCAGTTCCTCAGACAGTCACGTGGCTACAGAGCTGGCCAGAATATCATTCATGACACTCAGCGCGGCTCACCACAGTGCCTCAGACAGTCACATGGCCACAGAGCTGGCTAGAATAACATTCACGACACTCAGCGCAGCCCACTACAGTTCCTCAGACAGTCACGTGGCTACAGAGCTGGCCAGAATAACATGCATGACACTCAGCGCGGCCCACCACAGTTCCTCAGATAGTCACGTGGCTACAGAGCTGGCTGGATAATATACATGACACTCAGCGCGGCTCACCACAGTGCCTCAGACAGTCACATGGCCACAGAGCTGGCTGGACAACATGCATAACACTCAGCGCGGCCCACCACAGTGCCTCAGATAGTCACGTGGCTACAGAGCTGGCCAGAATAACATTCACGACACTCAGCGCGGCTCACCACAGTTCCTCAGATAGTCACATGGCCACAGAGCTGGCTCGATGACATTCATGACACTCAGCACGCTTCAAGCCGGCTCCAGCTGCTGGGCAGGTATACGGAAGAAACCACGACACAATTTGGACATACTCCACCACCAACATCAAGGTGACACTAGCGTAGCAAAATCCTCACACCGATTGATCTTGGGTGTCACAATGTGCCCAGAGGTAGCCAGGCTGTGAGCTGACGACCTTCTAGTTCGCAGGTGAAGATGTGCCCAGAGGTAGCCAGGCTGTGAGCTGACGACCTTCTAGTTCGCAGGTGAAGATATTCCAAGAATGGTTCAGTCTTGGCTCATCCAGTGAACCACTCGGTCTGACCACTGAATATGGTTATATGGTTCACTCGATAGCTATGGCTAAGGATAAGCATCATTAGCACTAAGAAACACGGACAGTGGAACCGACAGTACCTGAATACCGCACAACGCACGCTCATTACGGCAAACTCAACACAATGAATGCCAATATCGACCAGACCCTGAAGCTCACTCAAACCCGACACACCAACACTGACACGTGACACAGTCCGATACGATACACTGACACTAATTCCCACAACAGATCCAAGGGAATGGAACATAACCTCTTCTAGGCTTGAAGCGCATTTAAATTTAGTGACAATAACCTTATGCCTCATTGAATGCACCCGGCATTTTACCACCACCCCTTCCCCATCTACTGAAACCGTTCGCTACGAGACTCATAGCACTGCCTGTTGTCTAGCTCAGCCCAGTGTCGACAGCAACAAATCCTGCAATCTGAAGCAGGTTAGCTACACCATGCAACGTCAAGCAATCTCAATCAGATACAGGACAGCCAGACAATCCTACACAGTATAATCACACAATCCGACAGAGGATAGCCGCTTTCACCCCCGCAACTATGCCCAATCCAACAGCCGCTCCCATCTCCCGTAGCCAACCACATCTCCCGCAGACATACCCACCCCGGTAGCCAACCACATCTCCCGCAGACATACCCACCCCGGTAGCCAACCACATCTCCCGCAGACATACCCACCCCGGTAGCCAACCACATCTCCCGCAGACATACCCACCCCGGTAGCCAACCACATCTCCCGCAGACATTCTCACCCCGGTAGCGAACCACATCTCCCGCAGACATACCCACCCCGGTAGCCAACCACATCTCCCGCAGACATACCCATCCCGGTAGCCAACCACATCTCTCGCAGACATTCTTACCCCGGTAACCAACCACATCTCCCGCAGACATTCCCACCCCGGTAGCCAACCACGTCTCCCGCAGACATACCCACCCCGGTAGCCCTGCCTATCTTCCGCAGTGTACAGCCACGTCCACTTTCGCAGTAATGCCAAACTCTCGCAGTCAACCCCATCTGTCCCGGTCGCCCCACTTCCTCCCGTAGCCACACCCATCTAAATCAGCCACTCCCATCTCTCTCAGACACTCTCCGCTTCCCGCAGTCGCCTCCAGCTCTTGTAGCTATACCTACTCCGGCAGCCACAGCCATCTCTCTCAGACACTCTCCACTTCCCGCCGCCACCTCCAGCTCCTGAGCTTTGCCTACTCCAGCAGCCACACCCAATATCCACAGTCATGCTCACTACAGCAGCCACCATTTTATCTCTCAGCCACACCCATCTCCAGCAGCCACAGCCACAATCCACAGTCATAATCATTACAGCAGCCACCATTTCCTCTCGCAGCCACACCCATCTCTCGCGGGCACTCGCACCTCTTGTGCCCACGTCCACTCTCTGAACTGCGCTCAGAGCCGCCGATCAGAGAGTGTCGCCGGCGCCGCCCAGCTCGGCACAGGCTCACCTCGATGGTGACCTTCTTGGGGTACCGGAGGAACTCGTCCAGGGTGCCGTACACCTGGTAGCTGAGGCCGCCCAGGGCGGCCAGCAGGCACAGCAGCCAGACAAGCTGGCGACATCTGCCGCCGGCGAACCACAGGTGCGGCACTCCATGCGCCGTGCACCGCTCCAGGAAGAAGCGTCGCGACAGCCAGTAGACCGTGTCATGCTGCTCGGCCGGCGTCGGGTCCTCCACGGGACCCTCGCCCTGGTCCTGCACTCGCCTGGGGGCGGCGGCACACCGCGACCTTCACCGGCCGGAGACGGGGTCACGCTGCTGGGGCGAGTGACCCCCTCACCCCCACCCTCTTTTATCGCCACTCTCCTGGGGGTGGCGGCGCACTGCGACCGTCACCAGTCGGAGACGCGGCCACGCCGCCGGAGCGGGTCACCGCGTCTCATTAGCATAGGAGAGTAATAAAACAGACTGGTTCATAATACCGTGATCGCCGTGATCGAGAAAGTGTTCGAGAATAAGTTATCCGATAAGTTGCATATATCTGCATAATCAGCACATGGGATATATTTTTCCTTATCCAGTTTTCTGTCGCGAAGCCTTGAAAACACGACTTATTATTTCTAAGTGCTGGTTGGAAACGTAAGTGAGATCATGGGACCAGAAAAGAGCATCAATAATAGAAAAATAGACATTAAGGAAGCGTAACAAACGTGTTCATTGATTATTCCATCTGTAGACTTCAAACATGACATACCGTTGGATTAACTCGAATTCGGTCGCGCGCAAGACTTAGTTGTGAATGACTTCCTCAAGAAACATTGAATACTAATATTCCTCGCGTTGATGCGTAGCGGCTCGGTCTGAATAGCGGCAACGAATATCTTTTAGACCCCAGTTAGGAAAATTGAATTACGCTTAAGGAATGTCATCGCATTATCCAAAGAATGTCATCGAACTAGAACGATATGCCTACTATGCAAATCGACGGTAGATGCTGTGCCCCCGACATACTATGCGGTACGTCATGTGCGGTATTATGACCAGCATGAAGTGCCATTGCGGGTACTAACACAAAGCGCTATTATTTACCGAGCAAGTATAAGCCGTGAAGGCGCGGAACAGACGGATGTGACTCCGTGTATGTTATTGTTGTCAGCATTGTCTTGTGTTTCAAAAGCCATGCATCTTCGAACGTGTATGAAGAGCTAAAGTAACCTAAAAAATGACACATTCCCTATACTCCAGCAGTGCATCGACAAAACACCATGACGAAAAGCCTCGGATTACAGTCTGAATGTTCTGCAGACTGAACTACCTTGGCTGATGGCGACATGCTGCAGTAGAAACTCATGGTAAGTTGTATGACGCCGCAGGTGTTGCCACAAAAACCTTTCTCTGCAAGAGGGTCTCGAGTACTTCATTAAGAAATGTGATTATACTCACAGCCAGTGGTGGGCACGGTTCCGCTAATCCGCTGACCGCCAATTAGCGAAGCTAGCTTTTTCGTTAGCGGATTAGCGTTTCCAATAACTTCGAAAAGCGTTAGCGGACCTATTAGCTTTCGCTTGCATTGTAACTTCGCTAAATTTAGTTCCACTAAATCTAAGTCGGCTAGCATTTTTTTTTGTTCGCCGGTAAATTAAATCGTATCGTCTGGAAGCGGCCGACGCGATCGCAGCGCTTCTGGTGGCTGGCCGGAGCATCACAGCGGGTGGCGAGCGGCAAGCGTATTTGTTCTGCTGTGAGCGTGTATGCAACAGTCAGTCTGACACGCTGTTGTCTACGCTGTCGCGATACTGGCAGGCATCGCGAAGAGGCTTGGACCCTTCCTAGAAGACCAGGAGTACCAGCTGGCCGCTGCATTCCACCGCAGGTTTCGCCTGTTCTGGCTGGAGAAGCATAATCACAGCCAGTTCAGCATGGTTAAGAAGGCCATGGAGATCGCCGTGGAGACAGCCCCGAGGGCTGAGGGAGACAAGTGAGAAGGCCAGCAGTACCACCAGCAATGAGGATGGCGAAAATGACTTCTTCAGCAGCATCACTCAGTTCTAGGAGAGCAGGAGCTATAGGTCACTGAAGTCCAAGACACAGAACTTAGTGAAACCCCAGCTGGAGGCCGGCTCGAAGACGTCTGACTGACGTCGCCTTTTTGGGTGAGCAAGTGTTGATCGACCTGTTCATCAAGTACAGCACAGCCATCTCATCCAGTGCTGCAGTCAAGCGCCTGTTCTCCATAGGCAAGGACACATTGAGAACCAAAAGAGCCCGGCCGGCCCTGTCAGATGCCAACTTCGAGAGGCTGATGTTCATGAAGGACAACCAGCATCACGCCGAAGCGATAGGGAAGGAACAGGAGGCCAAGCCGAGGTGAATGCACTAAGTATATTATGTAAGTTATTTTCCATGTGAAGTTTTAGTTCTTAATATTTTGTATTCGTTTAATAATTATTTTGATTGATTTTACTGTAAATAAGCAGTATGTTGAATGTAAACTTATGTTTAATTTCATTGGTTCGTTTAATTCTTGAGGTGCACTTCCATTACCATCTGATCTTGGCATGCTATGCCTTTTTGGAAAGCGCAATGTCCCAGCTGGCGGTTATCGCTGTCCTAACTTTTGAATAGCTGTGCCATAGGAAAGCCCAATATCGATCGAGCATGCAATAGTGCGTGTAGCCAAATGGGATAGGCTGCTGCATACGAAACAGGGGTCAACGTTAGGAAAAAGCTACACCATATTAAATCTCCAGCTCTCTAGGTCTGTTTTGAAAGGTTTTAGAGGAAAAAACGAGACCGAAACTAAATTCATAAAACAATAGTTATCAGTTAGCGGTTATCGTTAGCTTCCGCTGATTTTTGTTATCGGTTTATCGGTTTGGCGTTATCGACGTTAACTTTTCGGTTTGCTGTGTCCATCACTGCTCACAGACCATACAAATCAAAGATTACGAGCAGATCTAGTTAGGAGTAAAGGTGACATGCTTTACTCATGCAATATGTACAATATGCTTCCCATCTTGAAGATTTAAAACTCCACAACAATACACACGCACACTCACACGTACACATATGCACATGGCCATACCTACCCAGACACACACATTATATATATATATATATATATATATATATATATATATATATATATATATACATATATATATATATTTACATGTATGCATGTGGTGTGTGGGGGTGTGGGTGTGCTCGTGTGTGTGTGTTTTTTTCTCACTTACATATCAGAATAGACCTGCACAGGCTTCGCCCTTGCTCATAGTCATCGGCGTGTCTAGCGCCATCCCGAGAAGGGAGTTCTCCCATCAACGGACAGTTTGACGGTTACGCATTACGCTTTGAAATATGGGTAACTCACTCAATATATGTGTATTGACCATGTATCCCTACTTAGGTCTACTCTTGACTTATCTGGACCCTTGTAGGTCATAATGTATATACAACTGCCCGTTCCGGAGGCTTTTTCCAATGTTCCCATTGATATGCCCAATGTTGCACCGTAAATACCGTTTGATAGGCCCTGGGAATATTTCAAAATCGTAGATACGATTTAGAGTGACTATGTCACGAGAAATCTCTATCGGAGATTTAATACATGGCGGTCGGTTTTCTAAAGTTGTCGAGAAATGTTTGTCTGTGTGTGTGTATGTGCCGCTTCGACGCATGCTATGCCAAAACGGCCGGGCGGATTTCGCTCAAATTTTTACACGTGATGCGCCGGTACGGGGGACAGACTATGGCCGTAGTTTCGGGTTGCGCGTATCACGTGGGCACGTGCCACGTGCCGTCAACTTGGGTCATGACGAGATCAGTTAGCCAGGGCCAAAGCATATACCACAGGTCGCACGAATGTGAAACTTTGTGAAAACACGCGCCCCATAGGGAACTGAGTGCTTTTGCGGTCGGCGGTCGCGTACGCCGTACCGTGCGACCGCCAGGCGCGTGCATCTGTTTTGAGTTGGGCACCTCCAAGCCAAGAGCGCCGCACACTAGAGCTATCAAATTTGGTGGACTGATAGCCCGTCACATAGGCTATCCGGCAATGTACAATTTGTAGGGGTGGGCGAAGCGTAGCGCGTGCCATGCGCTCATATTCGAGCAACACCTCCACTCCTGTTTAACATTGGGCTGCGACTTATCCCGACGAAAAACGCGACCGCCT
Source organism: Ashinkailepas kermadecensis (assembly GCA_034440615.1). Classification (NCBI taxonomy): domain Eukaryota; kingdom Metazoa; phylum Arthropoda; class Thecostraca; family Neolepadidae; genus Ashinkailepas; species Ashinkailepas kermadecensis. The sequence goes on from JAOTOM010004458.1 coordinate 50,874, forward strand.
TCATATTGGCGCCCGGCTCAGCTCACATCGCAAGGAATGAGCGATGTGTCATACTACGTGAAAGCCCACAGTGTTGGCTACCCATTGGGCACAATTTCGGTGCGATCGAGTCAATGTGCTGCACGTGAGCGACACCGATGTGATGGGAGAACGGGTTGCGCCGAATCGGCTTAGGTTTGGTTAGGTTTAGTTAGGTTAGTTTAGGTTAGGTTGGGTTAGGCTAAACTAGGCTAGGCTATTCTAGGTTAGGTTAGTGTAGATTTACCAATTTTGGGTGAACTCAGTTCAAACCCGATGGAGAGCGTAATGGCTTGAATCGATTTTGAACACACCAACATGGTAGTGGGGTTGGTGTGCATCCAGTGATATGACATTGGACAAACCCTACTTACTGAATGTAGTGCTGAAAGGCGTCCAGTCTGGCCCTCTTGTTGGGACCGCTGAGCCATTGTTTGGCCCACTCTGGCTGGTCGTCCTGCCGTTGGCGCTCGACGCCCTTCCCCAGGTCGTGTCCGGGGACGGTGGGCAGCGGCACGGTCGGACCTGCTGCCGCTGGCGGCGCAGGGTGCACCTTGGCAGAGGCGCAGCCAGTTGTAGTGGCCAGTCGGGAGGTGAGCGGTGGCGCACCCACGGCCAACACGGCACATGGCGCCACTGCCGGCGCAGCCCTGGCCGCCGGCCGAACACCGCCGCCGCCACCGGCGGCCGACGGCTCGCCCTCCGCCTGCCCTGACTGATCGGACGCCGCCTGAGCGGCCTGACGCCGCCGCTCATGCTCCCTCCGCCTGCGCTCCTCCTCGAACTCCTGCTGCATGGCGGCCAGCTCGGCCTCCAGGTCCAGCTCGTCCTCATCCATCATGGCGGCGCTGCGGCCGGATCTGTCGACACTGAGCCGGTCAGAAGGTGATTAGCATGGACGCCTGCGGTATTGTAGCAATGACGTCATAATTATGTTGTTTAGAGTGGCATTGACCTCTATAACAACTAGACAGCCGACTCGCCGCCCGCCGCACGTTCCGCGCCCTATTCCGGCCGGTCCCGGCTGGAGGCGGCCGAGCGGCGGTATATGGGCAAAAGATGGGGCCGGAATAAAATGTTGTAAAATGAAAAGTTGTTGATAGATTTTGATAAAAAGTAGTGAAAATGATGCTGGGTTCATGATGAAAAGATAGAAATGTTGAAACACCTGGTAAAATATTGTAATTATGCTTTTGAGGTGTCTAACTTGTATCATCGTTTTGCCAGCTTTGTGCGGTATTCGGCATGTGTACCCTATTGAATTAAGACCCAGGATACCCGATAAATGTTAGCGAAGTAACGCTGGGAATGTTTGTAGTTGACAGCATATGTGTACTGTGTCTGCATCCTATATCCTAATCAGGGGCGGATCCAGGAATTGTCATGGGGAGAGGTATTTGTCTGGGGACGCCATTTCTTAGGATGTGCACCATGCGAAAATACATGAAGGGGTGCCTTCGGCAGAAAATCCGTTTACGGGGGAGGGGACATGCACTTGAGCACATTGGAGGGGTGCTTATAGCTGATAAATATGAGGGGGAGCACTCGAGCCATCCCGGAGGGGCGCGGGTTCCAAATTTCATGGGGACATGTCCATGAATCCGCCGACCATCCCTGAATCCGCACGAACATCCTGCAGGGCACGGGTTGACGCTCAGGCAGAGGTGTTGCTTTATATACTTTCGAGGGGGCAAGTGCCCCATCAATGTTGGCTTCGCCCCCCCCCCCGCCAATAATTTCAAGCTTTAACATGGGACCCTATGGAGTGTGATCCCCCAATCAATTTGGACTTGCCCATTGCCTTCATGAATTTCCCCCCCCCCCACACCAGAATAATTTTCAGAAATAAACATCCGTGCGCTCAGGACTTCCTCTTTAATTGTAGTTCTTTCTATCAGCCCGGGACCTCTTCCAAGGGCGTAGCCAAGAGGGCAGGCGCAGATCCAGGATTTTTCATGGAAGGGGCATGTCTGGAGCCATTCTGGATGAGCCCCCAGGGGTGCATTCAGCTGAACATTTCGAGAGGGGCGCACTCGAGGGTCTTGACAGGGAGACTTCGGTTGACAATTCAAGGGGGTGCACTCAATGATTTTAAGGGGCACATTTTCATCTGGATGGGCGCCTTTAGCTGAAAAGTTAGGAAGGGATGCACTCGAGCCTCACTGTAGGACCACTTTTCCTGGTAAGATGGGCGCCACCTTGCCATGAGCGGACACATGTCCCCTGTGCCCTCTGTATCTGTCTCTGCAAGGGGATGAACGGCAGGGACGCGGCAGGTCGGAGTACAGGCTTAATGGAGAATAGATGATGTGGTTTTTGCTTGGTATATGCATGTATATATATATATATCAAACAAGGGCTTTTGCTTCGGATATGACTATATCATTTGAAAATTATATAGTCATTTTCGCCACCTAGAACGCCCCAGCATAACCGCTTTACATCCACAACACACTGCGCAGCGCCTACCAGCGCCGCCGTTTTGCCCATATGCGGCGCCGCTGTCGGGACCGTTTTGAAAAGTTGAGTTGTCTGTCTAGTTATATATAGAGGTCAATGAAGAGTGGGGTCGGAAGTCGAGTGAGTTTCATGTGAACAAGACATCATATTCGAATTTGAGCGGCTCGACCGGCCATAATGCTCGCCGCTGGATAGCAACTTTGCAGCCAGGCGACCAAGGACTATTATATTTTCATGAAAAAAATAACCTCTATCAATCAATGCTGTTCTGACTGCTCGGCTAGACTGCAAATGTAATAGTCACCTAACATTTTCCTGTATGTCTGCCAACTACTCCGACTTCGGCACCTTCATATTCATATTCGACATATTCGGTTTTATCCGAAGGTGTAGAGGCATGGCATGATAAATATAATATAGCTTAGCTGGTCGGACTTGCACAGATATCAAGCTGGCATATATGCCGACATAGCTTACAAAAAGCCAAACCATTCGCTGTTTATCTTCATCAGTTGCATCAGCCAAGATTTCCACAAACTAGACGATCCCGATGGAAGTGATGAGTTTGGGCTTCTCCAAGATTTTGGTCCGACCATAAAATCCAGACCAGCTACTGTCATGTACCTAGCACGCATGATCAGGAACCTGCATGGAATATACCGAAGGTATCACACACCCCTTGCTATTAAGCATGCCACTGGCTGGACCGCATTCTATCGTACTGACTGGACTGTGCAAGAGCATGGTACCCACCTTTTCAGCTATGTGATGCCAAGATATTGGAGCCCGAAATATCTCCACCAAAATATTGTAGCTAAATTATTTTAGTAAAGTGCGAAATAATTATTTAACAATGTCGTGGAAAAAAATGGATGTTCGTATCTCTGATTTGCTTCCATTAATTTTTTTTAATTTCCTTTTCTACTGCTTTTTGTTATTGCCGAGATACATCATTGCTTTCTTTGAACACGCTTCTTCTTATTGGACGCACATCTATCGAACTCTGCGACGTAATTTACTTCACATCAATCAGCACTATATGTACAACTGACACCACTGAATACTAGTTCCGCCGCTATTGCATCGGCACGGATTTGGGATATCACAAAGGCATCCGCGGTGAGGGGCAGGACAATTGTATGGAGTTTTCACCTTTGGTTGAAAGTTATTTAACGACTGTGCAGTGTTCGTCTCGGGGTAATGGTGGACAAAGGTCATTTCGATGTACTCGCTGTTCAAAGTACATCACAATGTAAATACAAACTTTTGCCTGATCTCCATGTATCGCTATTAATGTGTCCTGACATTACTCGTCTGCTTGGTGATCTCGAGAAATGTTGTCCCCAGATAAATTTGCCCACATAAAAACTCTTTCTCTATAACTCCATTCTTGTGCGATAACTTTTGCCCGATTCCTCCACGGAGTGTGTGTGTGTGGGGGGGGATTTCGTGTCCCTGTGAGAGGATATTACGACTACCATGAAGGTTTCTACACAATACAATGCATGCACAGTTCCAACACGGATTTGTTAAGTGGTCACAGATTGTTGAAAATGGGCCTATTTTCAGGTAGACTCAGCACCGCATGAAGGCCTGATAAACATGAACTCCTGCCACTGTCACCTACATCCCTCTCCGTCCGGCATACAGATCTTCGAGCGTCCCGCCACTGAACAACGGCCTCGGCTACACATCCCCTCCGTCTGGCATACCGATCTCAGAGAGTCACACCACTGAACAACAATCTGGGCTGTAACCTACACATCCCTCCGTCGGGCATACATATCTCCGAGCGTCCCGTCACTGAACAACGGCCTGGGCTGTAACCTACACATCCCCTCCGTGAGTCCCACCACTGAACAACAGCCTGGGCTGTAACCTACACATCCCCTCCGTGAGTCCCACCACTGAACAACAGCCTGGGCTGTAACCTACACATCCCCTCCGTGAGTCCCACCACTGAACAACGGCCTGGGCTGTAACCTACACATCCCTCCGTGAGTCCTACCACTGAACAACAGCCTGGGCTATAACCTACACATCCCCTCCGTGAGTCCCACCACTGAACAACAGCCTGGGCTGTAACCTACACATCCCCTCCGTGAGTCCCACCACTGAACAACAGCCTGGGCTGTAACCTACACATCCCCTCCGTGAGTCCCACCACTGAACAACAGCCTGGGCTGTAACCTACACATCCCCTCCGTCTGGCATGCAGATCTCGGAGAGTCCCACCACTGAACAACAGCCTAGGCTGTAACCTACACATCCCCTCCGTCTGCCATGCAGATCTCGGAGAGTCCCACTGCTGAACAACGGCCCGGGCTGCAACCAACACACCTTGAGTGAAGTGAGAGGCTGGCCGGAGACCCGACCCAGGTCAAATGTCAGGTGTCGCCGCCGAGGGGGCCGCAGACCCACTCCCGCGCCTGTCGGGGCGTACTCGGGAGCAGCGGCCGCGTCGGCGACGTTGGTACCAGTCGTCGTGGAAACACACAAACACCGAGTGATTCCGAGTGGAAGGCCGAGTGATTCCGTCGCTATCGCCGTGACGTTCCCACCACCAATATGCCTGCGCGTGAATTATTTCTGGCGGTAATCCTCAATTTCCTCGGCATGGTTGAGTGCCATCACCCTGGAGCATCCATGAGTATGTCGGCGCCACCAAGGATATGAGCGTCACGAATCACGGCATTAGTTAGGCGTCAATAGATAAAGCGAATCAGAGGCAGCACCCCAATTACTTTTTTTTTCCTGAAATATAGAGCAGTTTCAAAAGACAAGCTACCAGTGGCGCAGCCAGGATTTTCCTTAGGGTTCGACCAAGGAAAAATATTGGGACAAAACAGGGAGGTTCCGGCTCGCGAAAGCGAGCCAAAAATTTAGAGTTTTACGTGGTGAAAGCACAAAATTTTCTCGTTTCATCCAGCGCATTTTTGGGTTCCATGGGAGTCCCTCCTCCTTGGCTGCGCCTCTGCAAGTTACCGAATATGAACGGCCATGAGCGATGTAAAGCTTGATGGAACAACACAAATTCTGAGCCTTTGGTACTGTGAGATATGGATAGCTAGATCTTGACCAGAACTAACTTTATTTTGATCGCCAGTAAATCTTGGTTCCGCACCACTAGTTTTCGGTGTGAGCACTGCCAGCGCATTCGTGAGCTATGTACCGACAAATGTTTGTTTAAAAGGCACACATCACATACTTGCTGTGGGGTGGAATGGGTGGCGGATTTCACTAGATTTATATTTGCACCATTTACATTTAGCAAAAACGTGAAACGGCGAAGAAATAATTATTGCGGTACAGCTATCTTTACATAGCTGCCTTTACATAGCTGCCATGCCTCTTTACATTGAAGACTCAAGAACGCGTTGCGCTACAATGCACCTGTCAATGTGCAATGCGGTACAGTGTAGTATCACTCAGCGTGACGAAGGACAAACTTTAGAACATTAAAGTTTCCTCCTCGGAGAAATGTTTCCATTTTTATACAAAGCTTCCGTTCTTTTTGTATGAAATTATTGTCTCCAATGCATGTAATGTTTTTTTACTTCCATTTTAAACGCTCACATTGTACATACTTTCTGATATGGATTCTGTGAGTGAATACATGAATTTCTTTGATGCTGTGGGTATCCCAAATAATGGTCGATAGTGTGCAGAGGTAAATAAGCCTATCCAGTCCCGGAGGACGGCGTCTTGGTCCTAGGTCCTAGGCGGATCCTAGCAGCATTTTACATTTAACAACATAACCTTTTGTTAAATACCTATGAAAGTAAAATGGTGGCCATTTAAGGGATTGTCTCAGTTGATTGGTCGATTTTGAGGTGAGTACTTGGTAGCGTAGCGGGATCGCGTTCTTCCGGAAGGTATGCTTATTTTTGCCAATTCGGCTCAGTTACAAAGAAATTGCAGACTCCACAGAGGCTAGCTGGAAGTAAAATCCTTATCGGGAAATGAAAGCTAACTGTTTCGGTACTATTATGGTTTGCCGGTATCAATAGTTTCAGCGAAAAATTGTGTTGAGCCCAGAAAACCTGCTTTGGGGCTCCAAAATATCGCACATGGACCCACAAAATCGCGCCTGACCCACAAATCGCGTTGGAGCCCCAAAAATCGCGCTGTGGGAAAAAAATCCTGAAAAAAACGCAAATAGGCACCAAATAAACACAGCGGAGCCAGCGCTTCGGTTTGGTAGCCAATCTGATACCATATTTAAACAAATACGAAGCAGTCCACGACACTAGTATGAGTCACCCTATTACACCAGTACAGTCCACTACAAAAGTGTGAAGCAGTCCAGGACGTCAAACATGGCATATGACCATCATGTGGCAGCAAAGAGCAAAACCTATGGGGCTTGGCAGAAACTGCAGAAACGCCAGAAGCGCACGAAGTGTGGCGAATGCGACGAATGTGCAAGGCCAGTGTACACGTGCACGAACGTTGACGTGGTTGCGACCGGGAGTTGTAGACTGGAATGCGTGAAATTGGAAAATCTTACATTTTAAGAGCGAGTTGTGCAGGTGTAATTTGAGCAGTGTGAGCTGACTTATCAAGGGATACTAGAAAATACTTTCAACAGCGGGGAGGACGCTAAAATCTGGTGAAGTAAAAACGATGGTGGTAGGTCGGGCTCCGCCACAGGAAAATGAAGCTCCCACGGATTTTGTATATGAAGATAAAACTAGGATCCTTTAAAAAAATGTAGCTGTCTAAATGCGGTGACTAAAAATGGGTGAGGGCAGGATGGGCCCGGTGGTTGCAACAGCAAATTGTCGCAGTTCCCAAGCGATCAGAGCTTTAGTATTGTTGATGTGGAAGTGGAGTAGGCAAATGTATCGATGTGCTGACTAGTTTATGACGTCGTGCCATTTTATCTTCGTATTTCAGCCGTCGGCTGGATGGAAGCTGCATCAATTTCAGAACTTATTTTTGGCCATTGCTGCAGCTTCCTTCGTAATCGATTTCAATTGTTATTTTTAGGAAGCTTCCCCACAACCAGGAAACTTGGCCATATGCCATGTTATCACAAGATACTTATTTTGGCCAATGCTACGGTCTTTTTCCTGATCGATTGCGATGAATTTTGAATAGATTTCTGCTACCAGAAAAAGTGCATTAATATACTCGTTTGCATGACTTACTTCCTGCCGACAGTAGATTTTCTCCAGCTAACAATATAGGTACCATGGACAGGGGCGGATCTTGGAATTGTCATGGGGGACGCATTGTCTCTGGAGGGGGGCATTTCTCTTCAGAGGGCATATCTGGCTGCAAAATTCGAAGGGGGTCCGCTCGAGCACATTGAAGCACACTCGAGCCTTTTATTCCAAGACGTGCCTCTGGCTGAGAAAGATTAGCGGTGTGGGACGCACTCGAGGGTTCCCGGAGGAGAGCCTTTCCCGGCTGGAGGGGCGCCACCTTCCATGGACGGGGGGGCACATACCCCCCCCCAGCACACCCTGTATCCGCCCCTGACTATGGACTAGAGATGCAAGGAATCCCGAAATATCCAAGCCCAGTCCCAGTCCAATCCAGTCATACAGTGACCATGCACGACCTGATACTCGTCCACGCATACCTTAGCCAAAGCAAACCTGCATCCAGTCCCAGCTAGTCCCAGTGCTGGGATGACGGGCTCAATTCTAGCATCTCTGTCATGGTCGTATTTACAATAATTATGCTTTGACCGAATCACGAAGCCAAACTCCTCATGTATTAAGTGTTTCTCCGATACTAGTCGACAATTGCAGATCTGCATTTCAGCCGTGCCAGACGTGAGCTGACGATTTGTTACTGAATTATTGGTGAATTATTCATGAATTATTATTATACTGAATTATTCAAGACATGCTATAATAGTAGTTCCATATTGCTAATCCACTGTCTAATGAAATCTCACCAGCAGACTCCGTCGATAGCATGATAGCTGAGATAACCCAAACTACCACCATCACCGCTGACCCACATACCCAGCAGATCTTGCACGGTGGCGACGCCTCTGCCAGAAGACGGCACACAGCGTCTCTCGCCAGCTTTGCGGTTATTGTCTTTTTGCTTTAAAATTGCATTTGGCACAGTTGATCTTACCTTAATATATTTGCTAGGACAATTTTGAGTTTCTACTTTTGTCCTCCCACTTCTATTTTATGACATAAAGAAGCAATCAAAAGATCCTCTTTTTTAATTCACGTGCTTTTATTAACTGCGTTTTATCAACTGCCATATGAATGAAGGTAGGCGATGCAGTGGCAGGGAAAGGGTGCAGTTCAATTGCATTGCGTTTCTTCTCTCTTGGGTATACTGTCAAAATCATCGCGTTATGCTGCCGTCCAATGGAAAGCGCAGATAAACATAAAAACTGATCAGGCGTAGAGTTGCATGTGCATACACACATAATGCTCATGGTTTAGTCTGCATCCAAGTGGACGTTGCCTGACGAAAGCATGCCGTAATCGACCGCGAACTTCTAAGAGCGGACTAGTCGGGTCACGAGCACGATGCTCGGCGCTGCCTTGACGGAGTGATCGGAGCGGAGCAGTATGCGCAGGGACGGCCAGCCGGGCGGCGAGCGGCCAGACAGCGCGGCTACCTCCAATCGTGGGCCCATGATTTTGACGGGCCCCATTGCTGGTGATCGCCCTGTGGTGTTCCGTGTTTCCGGCAGGACGGAGTTGAATGGACCGGACTTGTTAATTCAGGTAAGATTGAGCAATATTCGTGCTATGAGTTGTCATGCTGTCATTGTTGCAATATTTGAAGCGTCATTGTGAAGTCAGTTAATCTATACTCACATCACACCTGTCAAGAGTAGAATGCGTTCGCATTTCACTTAAATAATCGACAGTAAGGATGTGCGATCCACACCAGATTATGTGCGAGGGAATTCAAGCATTAAGTGGCTATCACTCAAAGACTGGCTATCGTAGATAGGATCCGGGTGCAATGATCTTGTATAGCTAAATAAGCATTCTATGTACACTTGCTTATTCTTACAGATAATACTAGATATGCATATGCAGTCATGCAACAAACCGAGTGCAGTTGCTCTATGCTGATCCCGAGTGAATAAGATGTGTTCATTCTGAGCCTAAGACCTCTCCACTCTATCAGTTTTTGGTAGAGTGGAGAGGTCTACCAACACCACTATACCAGTCTATGTATACCACTATTCCAGTCCACTTATACCACTATACCAGTTAGTGCAGCAACCCGGTTCGGCAGCAGCGGCCATGTAAATGGGTAGCACAATTAAGATATCAAAATATGTTTTATTCAGGCACCGTCATGAGATTAGAGGCAAGATTTAAAAGTGATAGGACAGCGTTCCAACTGACTCGTTCATACTGTGCCCAGTATAGTCTCTCCGTCAATCGTCCTTGAAACAAAAATGTTCCATACCTATAGCAGCTGGTGAAACTTCAACATACTTATGTGAATGCAGGCTCATGTCTCCGACGTCGACACGTGTTTGGTGTCTCATTCGTCGCATTATATCGTTTACATTCAGTGCAGTGCCTCCTGTCAAGCTTCTTGCCCTGACATTAACAGCATGTGGGGCCTGAATGATTCCTGTTCACATTCTACGCTGCGTAGAAAATAATCCTAGAAATTTAATTTATCCGATATTGCGTTACATCGAGTTGGGCTTTGCTAAATATCCCCCTGCCTGGTGGGAAAAGTGTACGTTCTCCTGCACGATCGCCCTGGGAAATTTCACTTCAACCTAGGTCCCATTTGTATCAGGTCCCAGGTGACATCTAGCGAGCGTTCTTGTTTCATTCATGCTTGTGGTTTTGCAATCATACCAGCCTACATCTCAAACGATCTTAGTTCATATGCAGCGAGCAAGTCCGCTCCAGCACCTCTTCAAAGTTTGGAATATCTGTGGTTCCATTGATAAGTGCCTTTCGTTGGCGAGTCATATTCCGGTTGGAAGATGTTAAATTAGTTTTTGTGCTAACCAGGATCGGTATGCAGGCCGCTCGTAAAGATTTACAGGCATGGAGTCAGCATTGCATGGTACGTTATAGCGGCAAGATACCTTCTAATAACCGTGCCACGACGGAATGAGGATAGTAAAAGTTACCACTGGGTGAACAATCTTGTCGTCAACGGCGTCAAATGCTTACTGTCGACGATATTTTTAGCCCACCCGACGCACGAATTAGACTTTCAAGTTTTGTCGATAAAGTTAAAACTAGGTCGCATTGCTGGGAAAAGTTATTTAGCGTCCGCGAACACCTTGGGGAATGTCAAGAATATTGAACTTCAAACCAGCTTCACGCAATGATCTGCCAAAGTCGAATTACAGCGTGTTACGTCAACTATCAGAACACATGTGCTATTTCAGTAAGGCCACAATGATAGTTTGCAAAACAATTGAGCTGGATGTGAAATGGCTTGTGGCATGCCCGAAATGAGATCGAACAGCTGCATTTGTGAAAGCGACATCGGACAGCAGAAAAGCACGTCGTTTGGCTTCATGTATTTTGATTTCATTGTTTTCTGGCTCTGGTTGCAGGTTTGTTTAGACCGCGGCTGGGTTTTGTTTGATGAGGATGCACACCATGTGGACAACTGGAACATCTGGTGGCGCAACTCTCATTTCTCCATCTCACAGCACCGTCTGCTCCAACCATGGCAGGTAACTACAACTTAGTCTTGAAGCCAAAACTACTATTGTGACTCGCCAGTCCGACTCACGACTGTGAACAGTGCCCGGTATGTGGATATCATACAAGATCAGCCGCAGAGTGGGCTCGTGTTCCGGGTTACATTGCGTGCTTATCGGACCCGTATGAGTGAAATCGTGACGTCCACGATTCAGGATGCATAAGCGATCGAACCAATTATTTATGCTTAGTGCTACCCATTAGAGCGAAACCAGGCGTCCCAATTGGTCCTGGCGTCCACCTAATTTTGTTCAGGTGGTTACACAGCACACTCTTCCCAGTTGATAGTTCACATATTATTAGCAAGGAAGACCTACACACCCTATGAGGGACCTCCCATTACAGGGATAGACGTATGTTTTAAACGCCAGCCTTTCCAGCACAGCACTCATTATAGCACAGCAAGCACATATTTCCATTGCGTGCACTCATTTGCAGTGAAAGGCACCACTTGAAGAATTGCTGCACAAAAACTTGGCTACGCTACTGACTATGCCCACACGTTATATTCATTTCTGATGGTTCGAATGATCCGTGAATCTCCTCTGTCTGGAATTTCTGAACTGAGGTGGATTGCAAAAGTAATGGTTTTAGTGATTTGTGTTCATTCAGTCGTGCTTGCTTGAATACCCCCCCCCCGCCTTCTTAGGGAAGCTTTGTATGTTTTTGGAAGGGCAATTGTCCCCACATGTCGGTCCCCTCAATCATTTTACATATTAACATGGGATCCATGTGGTATGCCCTCCCAATGTATTGGACCGCCCAATGCCTTCATGTTAAGTTTATTGTACCCTCCCAATAATTTTCAGAAACCTACATCTGTGGGCAGCCATCAATAGTTAGCCCACATTAATCTCTCAACTTCATAACCGACATATACCTCAATGCGATTCTATACTGAATGCGAATTAAGTGATACATTGTCCTTAATGTGATTCCATACCGTATATGATTGAATTAGGCGCAGCACAGCACCATCCCACACGCATGGAATGATCCAATGATCCATGAAACTTTCATAATAAAATATCAATATTTTGCTTATTGCAGATGAACGCACGGTCCGTATTTCCCCGTTGCCAGACTAAGTACTGATGAGTGATCGGTGGATGTACTAGCTATGATTTTAGTCGGGGTGGCTTCCGACACATCTAGATCGTGTTTCATCTTTTGTTGGATAAAAGGCAACATTTGAACTGGAAAAAATAGAACTTCTGAACACCGGCAACGGAACATTTCTGGCGAAGGGGGCGGGGTTCATATCAAAGGAGAACTGTCACATTTCGTAGTCTACTTACAAATAGTTCTAACCTCACCGTGATAATATGTGGGGAAGGCTTTGGACCCCCCCCACTAACGTCTGATCGACGTAAACAAAGCAAAATGCAGAATACCGTTATAAAGCTCTCCTCATGAAGAGCCTGAAGCATACCTTACATTTGCATTTTAACCTATGCTGAGGTCACCAGAGGTGATATTAGGTCCATGTACGAGCCTCGACATAAATCCCTGGAATGATGGCGATTTTTCGGGGCCCCGATCCGGACTTTCTGGGTCCGATGCAACTTTACCGGACGTGTTCTAAATTTTTCGGAACCCGGATCGCTTTTCGAAGTGTCAGTGTGACCTTTGTGGATCTGGTTCGATTTTTCGCCCCCCCCCACCCCGGTGCAATATTTCTTTGGCCAGGCGCGATTTTTGTGGGCACCTGTGATATTTTTTCGAGGCCCTGGGACGTTTTTCGGTGTCCTACACGATGTGTTAGGTCCCGACAGAAAGTGCTTGTGTCGCAAAGCGATGTTTTGTGCCTCCTAATCGATGTTTTCTGGTACCTCGGCGCGCGATTATTCCGGTTTTTTTTTTCGGATCAGCAGAATGTATGGGCCCAAATTTCAAACCCCATATTGACCCCGCACTGCTATGGTATGCTATGCTATGCTATGCTATGCTATAGGGCGCAATGTGATGTTACAGAACGCTACAGGATCATACACGACCCTGGCTGGACACAGATTCAATGTTGGGCAAGGAAATGTGTATTTCGTGCGCTTATTATGCATAGTGCGCCATCTATTTGGGTCTGAACTTTTTTTAAAGTGCGAAATCTGCGGAAATCCGCCGGAACATGTTCACGAACTGTTCACGACATGAGAACATGTTCCAGATTAGTGATCTGTCCTGACCTGGCACTAAGTTTCACGCCAAAAGTTCTGCAATGAATGTCCACAGGTCTGCCTAGAGTTTCATTGCATTTTATCCAGCCATTTCTGTAATATGCTAGATGAAAGAGGTGAACTCACCACACACGCGAGACCAAAGTGTTCGGTGTAAACTTGCGAAGTTCCTTAAAACCACTTGAACTGTAACTCTACAATAAATAAATACAAATAATGGATATCACAAGACGCACAGTCAGATGCGCAGCCAAGGAGAAGCTCCTCTTTCCCTTACTCTTATTCAAACAATTACACTAGATGAACGATATTTTGGGTTTTTCACCACTCTATACCAGAAATTTTCTGCGCGCTTCGCGTGCGTTGTCTCCATCAGATTGTTCCCCATGTAAAATTCGTGGCGTCGCCCTGCCATCGGGCAGCACAATTCCCAGTTGACCATGCGTCGAACAAAAGTTATCCGCCTGAGTGACAACAAATTGTCTTCAACGCAACGCAAGTTACCACGCTACCGAAACAAATGAATGTCTGAGCGTAGCGCCCCCACCCCCTTGCCGCGATACGTTTCGCCGCCCCTGTCTGGCGATGCCCCTGTCTGTGGCATTATTCCACGCTCATGATATTGAAGTTAAACGGCTCCGTTTCGGACTGTTTTTGGTGGTCAGCAAAGAAGACACTCGATCGCTTGTCAGTTATCAACTTATCAGTTGTTTATACTCTTTTCGTCATTGTCTAAATTCTTATCCCTACTCTTTCTAACTCCAATATCTATATCGAGATTGCCGCTTCATCTGCGTCCCTGACGTTGCTAGGGGAACCAACCTTGGCGCCAAGCGTCGACGTCATCTGGCACGGGTGTCAGCTTCATGTGGGATAAAGCAGGAATCCATCAAAGGTAAAATTGGTACGTAAGAAACACAACGTTGATACAGTTCGGCGGATTCTTGGCCAATACCGGTTCCATTAAATAACCTTTTGGTACTCTTCTCTCGAATATTTAGTCTGCACCTACAGGACGACCAGCTGCTATTTCTCTTTTTACTTAGCGAGCATCTGAGGGATGTGGTGTAGTCAAGATGATGAAAGTTGTGTAGTCAAGATCAGGGGCGGATCCAGAATCCTGACTTTTGACCAGTTGTGGGTGCCGACTAAACAAAACTTTGGTTTGGAAACATAACTTTATATTTCAAGAGATAACATTCGTTGTGTCTGCTTAAGTTGTCATAAAAGTTTTTTTCGATTTCGAGAAAATACCATCTTTGTGCCAAAGTACAGCCAACATCCACATATGGGGAGGGGGCATGGCTCCTTAGATCCGTTAGTGTTAAATATCAATATTTGTTCATGATGGCACAAACCGTTACATGAAGTGAATGCCTCTGCATCGGCCATCCCAGCATCAAGGTCGGTTGTGTCAGTAGTGAGTTTCGTGCTGTTGCCAGCAAAGTAGACAGGCGCTTGCAGCGCATGTCATGCGTGAAGCGTAAACAGAAAAGACCAGTAATTAGAATGCAAGTTTTTTTTTCTCAACACTACCCAATGATGGATCCAACGTATTAGTGCCTAGTGACTGAACCTGGATCTGCAGACTCTTTGGGGTGCCTGCGTGAATTAAGCAGCGCTAATGGACAGAAAGCAAAAGACACTGTTTGTGCACTTTTTGTTCAATGTTCCAAACTTTTTTCTCCATATTAATTGCATCTCAGTTAAGTTTAAAGAACCCAGTACTTCTCCAACTCATTTTGGCTGGAAGCTGCTTTTCAAACAGACAAGCTTCATAATTTCCTTCTGTCATTCCAAGCCATTTCTGAACGAAATGATTGCACTTGTCCGTGGCTTCTTGGACTGGATAATCGCTTCCAGATTTTATCTCAACTAAAAAAAAATAATATATTTCCCTTCGTAAAATCTTCGTCTATGTATAGATCTTATATCGAACTCAAATAGGAAACAGATTAAGTATCCAAAGTACTCATCGGGTGCCTCTATTCACAATGCTTAGCTATGCTACTTGCAAACACACAGCATTTATATATTTTCAGCTTTCTTTTATCAGGTCAGTAAAATAATAATACGGTGTCCCTCTTCACATCAGGCTACAATTGATCCTTTGTATTCTTCTCTGTAAACTATGAAACAGACACGCTTGTTGCGCGTACCAAGCGCTCAGAAACCCACACGACAATGATTCTGGCCATATGGCAGTATGCATTAATTCCAAATTCAACGATAATCGGCAGCAGCCAAGTCTTTTTTTCTTTCATATTTTACAAACAGTTAATACATAGAAGTATATCGACCAGTGAATGGTTTTCTCTGGTGGCGTATGTTGCAATGTCATATTCTAAATTATGTCTAAACGATGTCGACGACGTTTATGTTATCAAAAATTGTGGGGGTGCCGGATGAAAGGGGCCAGGGGTGGATCCAGGAAATGTCCTGGGGCGCTTTGTCTCTGGCTGAAAAATTCGATGATGGTGCACTTGAGCACACTGGAGGGGCCCCTTTTCCTCTCAGAGGGACGCCTCTGGCTGAAAAATATGAGGGTCACACACGAACCTTTTCGGAGGGACACCTTTTCCCGGCCAGAGGGGCGCCACTTTCCATGGGGAGGAGCACGTGCCCCCAATGCCCCCTGTATCCGCTTCTGAGAGGGGCCACTTAAACTTGCTGTTCCCAACATTTAGAAATGGGGAACATGGTTCCCTGCAACCCCCCCCATTCCTACGGCTATGAATGCAAGTACAGGATTGCTGTGTAACATAGTATAACCGAGTTATGAGACGGCAATACAAGGTGCTAGGTGCACCTCGGCATAGCAGGCTCTTTCACAATCGAGAAACGACGTCCGGTGAAACGCTCATGCGAGACGGATTAAGGTTAATGACCTAGTTTCTACTCGTATCAAGGGCGAAACGCTAAGAAAAATATTAGGAGGGCGTAGACTACAGCTGATGAAAATTTCAACACATTGAAGTGTCTGGCTTATGAGGTGCTATACTAAGACATGAGATTATTGGAGGGGCCCGACCGAACATCGTAGGGGCTTCAGGCCATCCAAGGGGATAGGAAGCTCCACCTATGGCTGGCATTGTCATTGCAATTGAAAGAGAATGTTCATTAACTCACATAGTGCTTCTAATGATCACTTTCTCAATACTTGAAGTTGCTTTAATTGAGTTGCCTGAAATTTACAGGTACTCGATAGCAACCAACGCAAAAGGTGTGGAGGAAGGTGTACGATCTTACCGAAATCTATTGGCGAAACTGACGAATTATGCAGTGTGTGTTAGACATCTCGTCACATTTGGTGCTTCTCTTTTAGCCGAGAACAAACTGAGGGGAGGTGGAGAGAAGCTAGATGCGATCTTCCTGAAATCAGATGTTCTTCGGCGAAGTGCAGTTCGACTAACGTCGCGTCAAATTTCTTTTTTGTTTTCATTTCAATGTAAAATCAGAATGGAAGGGCGTTTTTTTTCGGGGTTCTGAGCTAATAACACATCCGTATACCTAATAACATAATATGCCTTTTTCTGCTTAGAAAGAAAATTAGCGTGGCTTTTTATTGCAGTTTGTCAACCACATACCGAGAGCTAACTCCATCTGCCGAAAGGACTGCTTGGCGAGGCATTTGCAGAGAATGAACAAGGTTTATGGGAATATTTACAACTATAGGTGAGTATAAAGTGCAGCTGTTCTTAACATTGCAATCATTTTACATTGAAATGCACAGTAGGTCATTTCAATAGTGCAACAAGTAGTTCAAATCAAGGGCGATGCTTTCATTAAGAAATCAGCTTCATAGAAGAGCTGTATTGGTTTATAAAAACGAATGGTGTGTGTAACTATTGCAATAGTTTAGCTGACACTCATTAGCACTTGTCCTGTGTCTACGAAATAAAAAAAAACCGTACCTGTATTTAAATGATTGCACCGGTACATTTCACAAGACCATGGTGCCATTGCATGCAAACCAAGACCGTATGTTTGCATTCTAATCGATAGCATATCGGGCACAACATATGTATATATATATATATATATATATATATATATATATATATATATATATATATATATATATATTTATATATATATATATATATATATATATATATATATATATATATAAAGTAACCATGACGAAAAAAATATAAAAGCAATGTCTACACATTTTTTTCATTATTTGGCCCAAGTAAAGCTGATTGGTACAAACGATAACAAACTTAAAGGTTTCTTAGGGTGTCGACCCCTGGAATTGCGCAATATAATGTACATGCTAAACATGTGGCACATTTCGTTTATCGGCGTTCTTTCTTGGTTAATTTTCTTCGGAGAACCTCAATTTTGGGCTGAAGCGAAAGGGCACAGACAGTTTGAAATTAATGCCAAAAATATAGCGGGCTACACCAGTAGTGTAGCCAGAAGAGCGAAAATCTTGAAAAAAATAGCTTTACATTTTCCTTCTTGCGACGCGCATGTCAGGATACACTCAGCTACTTCCGAACTATAAATCCACCTCCGATGCTTTACATGAAAACATACGGTGCGCGGAAAAAAATTGCACTGCTGAAGAAATGGAGAAAGTGATTAAAATTCGGCGTGAAGGGCAGTTGTTAATGATTTTGCTTGTTTGATCCAGCATGTTATGTACAGTGCTTTCTGCTTGCCCCTCCCTTCCCACAGAGCTGGAATCACTAACTTTCTATTGCAACTCAGTTATCTCTGCAACTTCACAAGTATTGTCCGATTTCTTCCCGTTTCCAGTACTTAAACAAGAAAATCGCTTTACTGTGTGCTTTATTTCGCACTACAATTTCGGTCCAGCTTTTGTGACACCATTCCGCGCAGTTTAGAGCACGACTGATTTAAGGCAACTCAGCTGATGTCACATTTTCATTCGTGCTGCTGATCATCGCTCAGCTGTTGAGGGTTCCCTTCCGGAAGTCGGGACATTGGTGATGGTGCTGCCCAACGGCCTGCAGGATTCCTTGCCGTGTAGCAACACCTGTCATAGTGGCGGCGCAATTCGTTGAAAATTTGATACCACTTGCAACTGCATCATTGCTACATTTGATACCTCTTGCAGCTACATCATTGCTACATTTGATACCTCTTGCAGCTACATCATTGCTACATTTGATACCTCTTGCAGCTACATCATTACTACATTTGATACCTCTTGCAGCTACATCATTGATAACATTTAATAGAGCTCACGAAGCACTCAATCGTCCTGGGAGGCGGCCTAATACGACGAAAATCGTCCGGTGGCCCCACAGTCATCATCTTACCTATTATCGCTTCCTTTATCTCGTTCGCTGCCAGTGGGTGGTGACAAAAGAGGACGAATATAGCTGTTTCAGGTGTACGGTTTCACTTGTGGTTCATCTTTTCATAAACCGCTTGAGCCACTTCGCTATCTTGTACTGCATAGTTCACCATGCCATTATCGGTAGCGGGTGCTTTCCGCCAGCCTCGTTCGTCATTGATGATTTTAAAAGCAGTTCATCCCAATATGCTCTCACCAGAAGTTCAGCAATGTGATGCCCGTAGCCCAAGCACAAACCCTGTCTTCCAAGCATATCCTCCAGCAGATTCGCAACGCCCTTTCCCATCCAGAGTTGCTTCCCATTGTAGCGCTCTAGCCTTCTCCGTCTTCCCACACCAGCGCTCTAGCCTTCTCCGTCAAGCCCCAAAGATCATCAAAGATCACTTGGCTCACTGTTGGGAGTCGCGAACCAGATACGCAATGTGTTGGCTGTCCTACGAGATAATAATTTGTCGCGTATTTCGTAAGAGGTATATATCTTGGCACTTTGTGGATTTTTTAACCCTCTTGAGGCGTTTGAAGGCGCTTGCTGCTTCTAATCTTCACCCCTGAACATCCAGATGCTTCCATGTCGCCAGAAGACCGCTGCAGCGTATATCCAGTAGCCCCAAAAGTCGGTCGATGTTGAGCACCAGCGCAGTCTTGTGCATATGATCAAAGTCACAGTTCGCTAATGTCGTATAACGGACGACTGCCACTGAGAAGTCTGCGGCAATGTCACCGAGACAATGACGCATTGAACTATATTCTGCATTGAACTGTTGCAATAAGGGGGCCCATCCCGAACCCGAACCTCTCCGATATAGAGTTTCAGAGATGCAACGCCGACAAGCCAAATGTGCGGCATATTTAGCATGCAACCAATATTGCGCAACTTCAGGGGCTTTGGTCGACCTTAGGAACCCTTGCAATTTATCATCTTTGAAGCCAATCATTTGCACCTGGGCCATGTGTATGTGTGTGTGTATGTATATTTGTGTGCCTACGCATATGTATTTGTATATGTGCATGTAGATACAGATACATAGTATGTATATATATATATATATATATATATATATATATATATATATATATATATATATATATATATGTTTTTATATGGTGTCCAATAAATATGCTGGTGCATAGTGTAAGCACCCGTTCTTAGCCCGCAGACTTACAACTTACCTTTGGATTATACCAAATTAGTAGCTGAGTACACCCGGATTCTGGAGGATGGAGACAAGGCCACCTGGATCTGCAAGCCAGTCGGAGCCAGCCAGGGAAAAGGAATCACTATTTTCTCAGTGGGTGTCGTTGGAGACATGGAAGGAGCGTGTTATTGTATTACCATTGGTAACAGAAGTTCTGGGAGGTTTGTTTTCCAATAGATGGTATATATCACTTCACAGGTAGGTTATGACCAAACTTGTTGTCAGAATCACGAACTTGACTCCTTAGTCATTTGAATCTTTCGCAAAACTGTTCAAAATATTGATTCTTTCGAATCTCTTCACCAAGTCGCCAACACCTGAATCTTGAATCTTTTCACTCTTCAACAAACCTTACTGTTTTGGATCTTGAATCTTTGGCATCTTCTGACAAAAGCGCCATCATTGCATCTTTATTCCTTTAAATCTTTCGCAAAGCTTAACATTTTGAATCTCATATCTTTTGAATCTTTCGACTAAGTTATAATCTTGAATCTTGAGTCCTATTTCACCTTTTGCAAACCGATATGCTTGGAATCTTAAATGTTTTAAACTGTCCACAAAGTGACACATTTGAATCTTGATTTTTTTAATCCTTTCCAAACTTAGATGTTAAGAAGCTTGAATCTTTCAAATCTTTCGACGGTTGATAACTTTGAATCTTAAATCTTTGGACTCATGGGATTCCAAAGTTCCAGAGTTAAGATTCCAATGATTCAACGTCTTGTACGTCTGTGTATTAGGCTCTAAATGTCTTGGCCTTCAAGACTGTAATGTGAAAATTGTTTCTTGAGGAAACTGCAGGTGGACTGAAGAAATTCATGGAACTATAAAGATGTAGAAACCCCCACCCTTAAATACAAAATGTGCACTAGATCAAGGAATACATTAAAGGATTTGCACCACGTGAAGTGGAAAACTTTCGGCGCGCCGAAAGCGATCTCAGTAACATATTTATTCAGGGTCGGACCCTCCCTTAAGAAAATCCTGGCTGTGCCCCTGGAAGCTGACACAATTGCACGAGTATGGCCCACAGGACGTTTTATCTACCGGCCCCGGCCAGTGCACCGACAGTTCGACCAATCGTGGAGAGTGGTGGTGGGGGCTGAATATGTACCATTTTCAGCCGTGGCGAGGCCCAGGAGGATTTTGATAGTTTTGTATAACTATTGAAGAAAATAACCTAACCTAGCCCGACCTAGCCTATCCTAGCATAGTCTCCTCTGCTCTATTATATTCGAAACTATCCTAACCTGTCAGGCAACAGTGCAGCCAGCATTACATTTTTTTTCGGCCGCTGTCGGAGAGTTTCCCCACCCCTGGGATGCCCTCTTCTTCGTCGGGATGCCGCTCTACTGAGGTGCCAATCAAGGGTGTTTTTTTTACAGAATCCTGGTGGGTGCACCTTATATGCCTGCAGTTGCGTTGCCAGGGAGCTTCCTAGAGGCTTGCGACCCGGCCAAATTTGTCGGATGCACACCAGACGCTCACAAGGGGAACTTAAAAGGTCGCCTCGTGCAACCCCACTCGTAACCTCCTCGTAACAACCGTAACCTCCTCGCGCTGAACAGCCTTCTTTGGAACTATGTCAACGCAATATGACCTTAGCTCACAATTTTCTCAAAACGCTCTTTAGCCCTTATTTATTCTTAGTAAGAGCATTCCTTTGCAGTCAAGAGCAGCTTTTCAGGGAGGAACATCCCTGGCAGACAGGAACCCTCCCCTTCCTCACGAATGAAAATTGTGGCTAAGCCACTGCATGTATTGCTAAAGTACTGCACTTTTCAGGAAGTGAGAGGGACGAAATCACAAATATGTATGTTCATTGTGATTGGATGGAAGACGAAATGTTCTCCACGGTTTCCACAAACATTTTCCTTTCTGCAAGCTTCAGGGTTGCCCCAACACCGGCTGGAGTGCCCCGAAAAAAACATTGGCGAAATAAGTTCCTACTTTGGGGGGGGGGCAGTTTTTCCATCCCCCCCTGGCCACGCCACTGCTCCCAGGGTCTAACAGGCCCGCATGTTATGCGGTGTTCCGCAATTTGATCATGACGGTGTACGGTAACATTGTAGCATTGAAATGCTGATACATTATGACCAAGCTTATAATGTGCATTGTACATACACCAGGATTCGGGGAAATTTCACCCATGGTGACATGATTCAGGGGCTGATCCAAAACTTTTCATTGAGTCTGAAAGGAAATTGTGTTTAGGCGTGTTTATTTATTGATTTATTGATTTATGTTGTTGATTTGATAATGTTTGAGGGAGGGAAAGGGACATTGCGCTCGTGGAATAATTTGTTTCATGAATTAGAGTACTGGAAGGTTTTCATTGCCCTGGTGGGGAATATATGTTGAGCGCGACGTGGTGAGGATACGCTCTGCATTTTTCTGACTCAACATTGAAGGTCGAAGCCAGCATCGAGGGAGCCCTTAACGGCATGGAAAGCGACATCCCTAGTTGTAATGCTTATTTTCTTCTTCAAAACCATTGGAATAGCTCAAAAGAATGTTAACTCTAAATCTTCACACCAACCTTGAATCTTCATCGATGTGTTTCTTTTGCAAATTCGAATGTTTGGAATCTATAATATTTTGAATGTTTCGACAAAGTTGACAAAGTTGAATCTTTAATCTTTGGAATTCAGGGATTCGAAAGATCAATCTTAAAGTCAAGATTTAAGCAGAGATTCAGATGTTATGATCCTGACCACATGTCCGGTTATGACATGTGCAAAATTAATACATTTGCATTGAAATTCCTGGGATCATTGGTTTTGTCAGGTTCTATTTATTCTACTACTTCACGCGGGTCGCACGTTGGAATAATACTTGCTTCATAGTTAAATACAATTGCGGTTGCAATATGCACATATTGAATCATTACTAAAATGTACTGGGAAAGGTAAGCAAATGAACATGGATAAAACTATCAGTTTTGAAGGGTTCGATCTAACTTAGAGATCAGACTAAGAGACAAGTATTCGCTTTATTTCATTTGATGCAACGTTAGAAGTTGAAAACACAGATGGTGTCGTTAGTCATGCATGTTTCTATGATTAATTCATGATATTGGCCCATAGCGGCGCAGGTAGGATTTTATTAAGGTAGCCCCCCCCCCACACAAAAAAAGAAGAAAGAAGAAGATGAAACCGCGACCACCTTCGGCGATCGAAGCACGCAAAAAAAAGGTTTTGCGTGGTAAAAATATCAATTTTTTGTTTTATCCAGTGTATTTATTGTTGTTAGGGGGAGAGGGACCTTGGCTGCGCCTCTGTGGCTTCGCATGGTGCTTACCTCAGAAATGACAGCCATGCATTTGGACCTGTAACTGCAAACATGTTATTTATCTCGTTGATAGTGTCACTGACGCCGCTTGTGTTTCAACGATTGGCCAGGAGCTATCGACTCTGCAGTATGACTCGAATGCGGTGGTGCAGCGGTACATCTGCAACCCGATGCTTATCGCCGGCTACAAATTCGACCTGCGAATCTACGCCTGCATTCCCTCCTATCATCCGCTGACCGTCTACATCTACGAAGAGGGATTAGCAAGGAAAGTAACTACTGATAAGGCCAGCTAATCCACTCCCTCCTTGTGTGATGCATTCCGTCACCGTCGGAGTATAACCTACATTGCCTTGGCCATTGATCAACATTTTCATTGCGTATTCATTAGATCAAAAGGTAAGCTTGCACGTCTCAGAATGTTGCTGGTATTCTTATTCGTCTGTTAGAAATTCACAAACTCCCTATGTATTGTTCCGTGATATTCACTTCCGGGGAACTCCATGTGAAATGCAGTTCTGGAACATGAAGCGGTTTGTTGCACGACCTTTAACTTTTCCGCGTACATGTTATGTCACGAGACTGCCGTTGCCATGCACTTCTGCAAAGGCGAATTTCTTGAGAACCAGCGATTAAATATGCAGTGAACGACGAATTATGGAGCAGTCATAAGGCTAGTTGCATATTAGATCAAATTAAATGAATCTAACATCGAGTTTAGCGGGCAATCTAACGTAGTGCGGCTAAGGGTTCATTACCACAAAGTGTGTTCTTTTTACACAAGATTATCTGTCTGTTTTTATGGTTGTTGCCGTGACTGGCTGGCCTCACAATGCCGGGTGTGTCCGAAATAGAGGCGGTCGTCACGCTCTTTGTGCCATCTTGAGCGAGTCACGGCGGCTAGGGGCACGTGTCTCCAGCACATCACGACCACACGAACACGCAACACACTCCCTCGCGAACGGAAGCCCGCAATAACTGAACACTTCTGGGAAGCTGCCTGCCTACCTGACGGTCTGCTCTTGGCTACGTCCATTCCAGCGTGATTGATGGCCAGATGCGATGTGCATTTCGGGAGAGGAAGAGGTGGTGAATACATACTGCGTCCGTGGTACTGTCTTCCACGAATTGTTTCTGCCATTAGTTGTGGATTGATGTATCATAATGCATGGCACAATCGTTTGCTGTTGCGAAACATTGTACCTAGTTATAATCAAAACAATAATCGTAAATATGCTGAGGCTGGTTAAGTGTACTAAATGAATCAATTCATATAAATAAATTAAAAGGATGGCCGAGTTCACACGTCTGGAACACACTTACATTCGACATTCAGATACCATGCATTCGGGGATTCTTCAACCGTACACGGTTTAGCATTTAGATAAGGGCAGCCCACTTGAAAAAGATGGCCCAGTTAATGTTTCTGGGACACACATACATTCGATGTTGAAATATACCATTGTTTGGAGCTTTCTTCAAACATGCATTGTGCAGCTAATGGTAACGCCACAGGGATACAGAAGCCTGCTTGTGCATCTACTTATGAACAGAGAATGATCCAAAAACCGTTGTCGTGCACTTGCGATCACTATTTTCTCACTTTATGATTTGTGTTGACTTTTTCGTTTCCAGATTTGGTACAGAGAAGTACAACATGATGTACCTGGACAACAAGTTCTCCCATCTGACTAACACTTCACTCAACAAACTGGGACCGGCTTACTTCGTTGAAAAGGAGCGAATCGGAGCTGGTTAGTGTCCTTATACCAGTCTATCGTCTGGCTTGTAAGCGCGTATTGAGTATGGATTTGTTTGTTGCATGTCGATTCTTATATTTAACTTTGAAGATTAAAGTGAAGAGGCTGGCCGAGCTTGATAGGATATGCTTAGCAATGTTCGATAAGTCAGCCACGTGTCTGACAAAGCAAACACGAAATCCATATGCAATCAAATACCATGTCATTGCAAAAGCAAGAAGATTGCTTGCATTTCCGACCTTGCCATCTTGAACCTCTTGATTACAATGTATCTCCGAGTTACATTTTAAATTTTATTTCATCTTTTTCCAGTCTTCTAATCTAGTGTGCCTAGATTTAGTATACCTTGGCATCATTTTATGATTTAAGAAATAAAATGAATTGTAATTTCTTTTGATAACAAATTCATGATGAGTTTGTATTAGGTGTATTATCACAACAGCAATGCTTCTTGGAATCCTTGTGATGCGTGTCTACCAAGGTACCAGACACATGTGGGCAGGCACCCGCAACGGACGGACATCGTTCCCGCCCGAGGGCTGGATATTTTATTGGGCCATCGGTTGCACGCGCAACAAGCGTGAACACATTTCGTAAGTTTCAGCTGTGAGAACAACTTGGCTTCACCCAGTAGTGTAGCCAAGGGGCGATGGGGGCAGTGTAGCCAAGGGGTAGAATACCCAGTGTACCCAGTGGTGTGGCCAAAGGGGCTCTCCAGGGCATCCGAGGGGGCCTCCAGACGATCGCCTTGTGGAGCCCGCAATGGCCCCTCAAGGCGTAGGTGCTGTGACACAACTGGGGACGAATGGGGTCTGAAAGTTGATAAAGATGTAGATGGCGCTGAGAGTCAATGGTCACCCAGCCTTCTTTGGCGAACCTAAAGCGCTATGTTTTGTGGGTTAGGGAGGGCAGAATCTTTATATTTAAAAAGCCTATTGTACATTTTGTAAGCAGCGTATGTTGTTTGCGCGTATTTAATTATGTTGAATGTACTTCAGACACGTCTAGTTTGCTGGAATATTTACCATTAGTGCGCTAGAAATTAGGAGAAGCAAACCAGAAGTATGGGTGTATGTGCGGTTCCCGGCTGCCATAAACGTGATCCATCTATCAGGTTTCCAGCAGACTGCAAGGTAAGAAGGCAGAAAATTGATTTGAAAAACAACTATTGTTTGACTGCCTTTCTGTAAAAGACGTAGTGGGAACCATTTAGGAAAGCACTGGTAAGGTACCTAGGCACATTAGGTACCAAGGTAAGTACCTATCTATTGTCCAGACTGTAAAGTATGGCACAAGGTTCACTGGGGCACATCAGCCCACAGTGAAAATATGCACCAATCCACACCAAGGGTGAGAAATTGACTCCAATCTGCACCACCACCCCCCCCCCCCTCCCACCCCCAATCCATAGCCAGGAATTTGTCATGGCTAATACCTAACATGCTAAGATTGGATTGTTAGCCTACTTAATTTTTAATTAATAATTTGAGTTCCACCCATAAGTTATGTTCAGTCAAATTAATTTCACCAAAATTGCATTGCAGGTTAGGTTGGGCAGTGGGTATCTGGTCACCTAGAGCTAGGTACCTTACCAAGGTAGTTGTTCATATGGGCCCCATTAGGGGCCCACACCCACCTCTCAGGGAGCCTGAACCGCTTGGGGCACTGACTCCCAGGGGCCCACATCTCTTGTGGGTCCTGTACACAGGAGTGGATCCAGAAAGCTGTCAAGGGGGGGGGGAGGTGACCTCATAGAGAGGGGGCCCATGCTGTGCCAGGATACCAGCCAAGAATGTCCTTCCTGGAGTAGGCAGGGTGGAAAGTGATGTTTGATGAAGCCTGCTAGTATTCCATGTTCCGGTCTTGGGGGGGGAGCAATGTCTGGTGTGACCCACAGGTATTCCATGTGCCAATCTTGGGTGGGGGGTCTGACACTTGTGAAATTGTGCCCCATCTTGGGAAAATTATCGTACAGATTAAGGGGTTTAGGGTAGGCTTTAGGTCAGGTTTGGTCAGGCCGGGTTAGGTTTCAGCCCCACCCAATGTGTGATGCCTGCTAAATGAATACCGGAACTTCTCAGGGAACCTGCACATCCACTAGAGCGGTGGTTCCCAACCTTTTTGGTCCATTTCCCCTTTCGCCTCTGGCCAAACCTGCCGTTTCCCCCCTAAAAAACTGAAGTTATATTTGTATGTCACTCAAGACATCACTTACGTCAATGAGACAAATGCGTAATGGATCCCATCAAAATTTCCCCCCTGAAATACCGAAATTTCCACCCAGGGGGAAATTTCTCCCCGGTTGGGAACCACTGCACTAGGGGGACCTGTAACTGTACCTCTGCAAGCCAGTGCTACCAGTCTGGCTGCTTGACGCCAGGCATATGAGGCCTGGCCCAGCCTCCCATGTTCATGGGCACCCTTTGCACCCCTCCCCCCCACAACCTTTCTTCAACACAATATTTCCGAAATCCTTGGCCTAAATGACTTGCAACCCTAATAAAAGCCACATGCCAACACCGACTCCCGGCAACCCCACGCAAAATGCACAGCAAAGATGGCCGACGCCTCCTCGTCGGGTGACCATTGCGTGCAGCGCCGCCCTGGTGGCCAAATCGTAGCTTTCAGACCCCATTAAAATGCATCGAACTAATTGTTTGGAAAGTGCCCCCGAGACCTGAAAACTTCCACCTTGAGTGCGGACAACGACCGTGAAAACAAGAAAACAAAACAGTGCAGATTGTTTTGATTGGAAATTGGTCACCGTCTAGAAACCACTCAGTTCTTCATTTATTTGTTTGTTTTTATTTTTGCCTCACTCCATTTTGAAACACTACGAGGTCATAACCTCACCTCCACCCACCCTTGCGCTGTGGAGGATCGCAAATGCAGTTTCACGGGCGTGAAATGGCAAATATGTGATCGTGCTCCCCCCCCCCCCAAAAAAAAAAATCACATTGAGCTCATAGTATCAGCCAATTCAGCGGAACAGTCCTGTACCACAGGTGCATGGCTGTGTATTGGCTGGTATATGTACCAGCATAAGGCGTCATTACAGGTGCTGTACCAACGCAGGAGTTGAAAACGCAGTGCAATCGAATGTGGGTTCGTGTATATTATTATTCATGGGAACATTGCATTTCATGTTCGATGCCTATGCCTATTCAATTATTTATAAAGAGCTGGTGTAACATCACATGCATTACGCCAAATTACATAGCTAACAAAATTCTGGGTGACGAAATCATGATTTGAAACGTTTCGAAAAGAAGGCCTCTAAATGTGAATGTCAGTCTAGGCGGTGTTGCTCACATAAGCTTATTTTTTAGTATATACAAGGGAATAGACTTAGCCGAATTTCGCCCTCGCTCGCATAACCCCACCAGTAATATCCTGCACTATAAATGACACGTGGGTTCGAGCCTGAGCTTAACACAAGTGACTGGTTCCTCTCAGGCATTGTATAACCATAGCAACTGTTGCGCCCTACAGCCGTTCCTATATGTCACCAAATGCTTGTCTTTGAAATACGCACAATGAACGAGTACTTCGTAGTACGATCTGGTTTGCTCTGCTCCGTGATCTAAATACTGTTGTCGCTCTTTTATGACCGAAAACACAAGGCGTTGGTATGTTGTGGCAGTGTTTCCAAGTGGCAAGCACGTGTCATCCAATCACCCGGTGTATTGGGGCCGAAGCCCTGGCTCACCGCCTTGTGGTGAACACCTGTTCCAGTGGATTCAGGCCTTGGCATTTGCACTGCAGCGTGGTCGCACAACAGCCAACATCGGCTACCGTGTGAATAATGCAGGTGGTCGCCAGTCCCCCTCACCATGCAGCTAACTTCTGTCTCACCCGCCGTAACAAATCGACAAAACACCGAAACTGGGCTACGCAAACATATGAATATCCCACAGGCATCGGGCGAGCAGGCTGAATTATCGTCCAGTCTGGTATGCTTGTCGTCCTCTCGTGCAATACAACCAAGAAACAAATACAAACACGTTTCAGTAATTTTAATTGGCCATTTCCATCGACGGAAATCATTTAACCACTAGCTCATGAAGATATAGCAGATATAATTATGATGAAGAACAGACCACATTTCACATGCATCGATGGTGCTACAAAAGGAAGGAATTGAACCGAAACAGTGATAACAGATGCAGCTTGGGACAAGGACAGTTCTTCGAATAACATGTCAACGGCATGGAACCACGGTGGTGTAAAGTACCACCTCCCCTCAGTCAGGTCTCGATTCCCATTGCTCCAGCATTATTGCGGGAAAATCACTCTAGCTATGTCAAGACTGGACCCAACAACAAGATCAACGGCATGCATTTCTGATCTTCATAGCTATGCAAGGAGTTCGATTCTGGCTCAAAATACTCCTCACGGTGCATATTTAGGGCCGGATTATCGGTACCCAGCTGGGGGTGTTGAAATGATTATCAGCGTGTACTCCCATAGCTTTAATTATTACGGCCGTCGGTGATTTTGAGGGACCACCCCACCCCTCGGATGGCGTCACTCCTGGAATGAAACATGGCCAGTGGGAGCTCAGTGTTTGTGATTTAATTATTGAGCCACAAAACAATCAAACTGATACAGTTGTGCAATATATGTTCTGTGTCCGGTGAATCCAAAAGCCCTTAAGGCTTGAGTCTGTGTAGTCATCGATTAAAAGCATCAGCGTCGCTAATGGTATGCGTCCTTGAGAACACATCTGATGACAGTTGGGTGAGAAAATTGGCTTAGCAAATGTTAAGCTATTTCATAATCCTGGCACGCCACAAAAACAAATATTCAGAATTATATCGATGTATGTTACATCCTTTCATTTGACACCTAATTATGTGATATTTGTTTGAGTCGTTGCTCTCTTCACCGAACCAGCGCCGAACGCCATGGAGGTGTCTGATTCAAGCAGTCCGGAGGACAGCCACACGCCACGTGTCTATTTCCAGACGCGTCGAGGGCGACAGCCAGTGCATCGACCCGCGTTGTATGGCTGTTCCAGGCAGCAAGTGGACGCTGTCGCAGCTGCGTCACTACTTCCGCCAGGTGGGCGTGGAGGACTGGCTGCTGTGGCAGCGCGTCAACACCATTGTCTCGCTGACCGTGCTCAGTCACATCCAGGACGTGCCCGTCACAAGAAACTGCTACGAACTCTACGGATTCGATATTCTAGTGGGTGCTGGAAGGTGGCCTGTGTCAGCATTACGTTTTTATTGTGTGTGTGCGTGTGTGTATGTAGTCGGTTGGTTGGTTTGTTTGCTGGTTGGCGGCTGGTTCATTGGTTGGTTGGGTGGGTGGGTGGTTGGTTGGTTGGGCAGTTGGGTGGTTGGGTTGTTTGGTGCGTGCGTGCACGGGTGCGCGCCCAAACATGTCAACCTCCCAATTTAAGATATTTATGATAAATTGAGCTAGATCCTATCGCTAAATCTCCGTAGTGTATAATGTGATTAGTTGCTGTCGGGCCTGGTGTTATGTCCAGTTAGATATTCATCAGCGACACAAGTTTCCTTGTGTCACATGTTCCTTGCACGTCACATGTTTTACCTTGCCTGCAAAGCAGTGCAGACATGGCGAGACGATGCTTTTTCATCCTACACTTCAGCAGACCAGAGTTGACGCATGCAATGTTGACGCGGTGACTTTTCTTCGACTCTGGGGAGGGATTCTAACGACACACACGGGATGCAAAATACCTTGAAGAAGATGAAGCACCCACGGTTCCCTTACCACACATCCAACTGCTGGGCCATATAGCGTCGTCAACCTCTCACGGGCGTAGGTGGACCCGATAATCCAGCCTGTTGTGAAATTCCAACCTACAATCTTACGATCAAGAGTCCAACGCCCTACCGAATGAGTCACCGCGACCATCTCCAAAATACCATGCCCAGGGCATTGGTTGAATGCTACGTTTGCTTGAGGCAGAGTCCACAAAGCTTTCCAGTCTCCGCCAATATTGCTTTCATTGAGTCGGTTAATATTAATTCACTTGTTAGCTTGAAACTATGCTAGTTTCTCCGTGGACACGAGTCACGGGAAGGATTCTGAGAAACGCCGAATTGGCAGTATTGCTTTTTAAGGCCAATACTGGACTTGTGTGATGAGTCTAAAAAGGAACGAGTGGAATGTTGACACTGATGCAGTGTGTCATGTGTGTGTAGATAACACAGATCGGGCCAGCAGCGAGAGTCGCGAACTCGCGACCTGTTCACGTGTGGCATGCTCAGTCAATGGTGTATGGTGACGTGGCAGCTCAGAGCTCAGTCCATTGCCTGCCGTTCCCTGATCGGTGTACGTGACGTGATCGGCGAGTCCAGCTGTGTGCCCGTTGATGTGCAGATCGATTCCGACTTGCGACCGTGGCTGATGGAGGTCAACTTGAGCCCTTCGCTGACCGCCGACAGCGACGTCGACATCTATGTCAAGAAGCCACTCCTGAACGATCTGTTCGACCTGATCGGCCTGCCCACCTCACTCAACGACCCGACCGTGTCTCCGCAGTGGCCGGTGCCCGACGAGAAACTCTTTACACGGTCAGCCAGGATCTCACAATGGGACTAGGTGGCATTTTGCCGGAAAACAGTTGGCCGGTATAAGGTCTGCCCCTTCGTTTTTCTATGGACGTCAGAAGAATAATGTTTCAACCCAAGAAAATGTATTGATCGGTTAACCACACAACGAAATTGTAATACAAATGTATGCATATATACATATACATATATATATATATATATATATATATATATATATATATATATATATATATATATATATATATATATATATATATATATATATATATATATATATATATATATATATATATATATATATATATATATATATATATATATATATATATATATATATATATATATATATATATCACTGGTTCGGTGACAACGAGAGTGGACCCCGACCTAAGATAGTTTTAGCATTAGCCCTTTATATCGTTCTATCGGAAAACGCCAATTAGAGCGCCGTATAGCCATCGCAGCTGATGCAGATTGAAGTCAAGATATATAATGAAAGAAGACCTGAATTAAAATCACCTTGCATCGCCGAACTATGGACTATTCTAAATTTCCGTTTTGTTGGGTTGGGCACTTCAACTATGGACTATTCTAAACTTCGGATTAACATAATTATTTTATTTCAGACCAAAAACTGTGCAAGACATCCGCGACCAGAATGCTGAAACACGCCGGAAGAGAGAGGAAACCGAAACGGATGATGGAAGCCAGGCATCTTCGAGGCGATCTACCAGCACTAGTATGAAAAATAATGGAAGAAATAAGCTTGGTGGAGATAAACACGACGATTCAGCCAGCATAGGCGACACGGACAGCTGGCTGGGCACCGGCCGCCACCTGTCGGATAATTGCCTCAAGGTTATTTACAGCTCTAACCGTCAGATGTCGGCCGAGTCGGTGGCGCTGGACTGCTGGCGGAGTACGGAGGTGGTGGTGACGCCGCGGTCGGACACGACCTGTGGAGGCTCTGAGCCGGGCTCGGTGGAGAACCCGTGCGGCTCTGATGACGGCGCTGCCGCGGGGGACTCGTGGACCGACGTCAGGTCGCGTCGCTGCGTCTCCAGAGAAAGCAGCGACCTCCTGTTGCGGTCCGTCTCGTCCAGGTCTCAGCCGCCTAGACGGGACCCTCGAGCAGGCCGCTGTGGCTCGTCCAGAGCAGCATCCGTTGATAATCTGCTCAGTCCGTCTTCCGTCAAGTGGTCCAACACGGAGACCACGTTGGAAAATGGAAGTATCATGATGCGCAAGCGTAAATCAAAAGAGAAAATTGTGAAGGGTGGGGATAAGAATAACAATAGCAGGTATCGTGGGGCTAGTAGATCACCCTCTGAAGAACTGAACCAGTCTCGAGGCAAGAAAACTGCAAGTGCTGTTGCACTGAGCGGTGATCGTGCCCGCAATTCGACTTCCCCTACGGGCAGCATGAAAGGGAACGTTGCAGCTGAAATTGATCGCCGCGTTTTGATACAGAACTCTGCTACCGCTGGCAAGAACGACCCAAAAGTCCCTGTCAAAGTGCAGAGCTTCCTGGACAAACTGCGAACCGAGAAGGAGAACTCGCAAGCTCGTGCGGCGGAGCGGAGTCGGCAGGATTCGGAGCGCCGGGTGCGTCGCCCAAAGCGCAACAAACGCAACCCATTCTGGGGCGGCGAGGAGTCCAGCAACCAGTCGATGGCCTCGGCCGTCACCGTGCTGGTGAACGAGCTGGGCGTCATCACCACACTGCGGCCGGTCAGTAACAGTCTGCCGTCGTATCTCACCTGCCAGACACACTACCTGGTGCCCAAGGGTCCGCAGCCGGCACCCGCCACGCCCTGGGTCAAAATGTCCTCTTCAAAACCGGCCGTCGATCAGGCGTGCAAACCGGGCGGCGAAGAGCGCCAGATGCTGATGCTCGCCTACAACTGGCACGCGTTCCACAACAAGTGGGGCAACGGTCGCGACTGGCGGTTCGCTCCGCCGAAGGTGGGCGGCTGGTATCGTTCTTTCCCGTTCAACGCCGAGACGCGACACGCCTGCGAAGATCCCATCGACAGCAAAGCTATCATCAATGAGGTGTCGGCTTACCTGAGATTTGCGCGCAAGATCGCTCTCCAGGCTCCGAAATACGAGCCTGATAATCTCACGCGTCAGTTCAAGGGAAAATACTGCCGCCATGGTGAACTGTGGATGCCCTGTATGTAGGGCGCCCCCGCAGTGACCAACATGATTTACCAGTAGTCGTTGGGGGTAGGTTGTATCGACAGGGACGATTTCGATCGCTGTATGTCAGAAATACTCAGCATAGGCTGAAACGGTAACGAGTAGGCCGAGAGAGCGAGTGCTAGATAGAACAACACGAGAGTAGAGCAGAATATAACAATCTCTATTGCGATGACGGTACATTTAGTTTTATATTTTAGGCATTGGTTATGTTGTGTATAGAGTTAGTCACTTTCGCTGTGGAGATATGCAGTGTTATTTCGGTATTCTTCGGCTTGCCATTATTATTTTCATTATTCTTTATTAGGCCGTTCGTACCTCCGTCGCCGAGACGAACGTCGTCGTAACTTACGACCCCAACATATGTTATGACTAGCGGAGTAAACTCATCCATGCATCCATTTTAAGCCCATCCGTGGCCTTTGACTACACTTATCCACTGCCATTTGGCTGTTGAAGCACATGATCAACGATATTTCAGCTAATAAATGGACATATGGTATACATGCTTGAATGACTGCCAAATTCGAAGATGAACACAGCATGATGTATCGAGCATGTCGCTGTGCTTTGTGACTCACGTAGCCTTCTGTGCATCGAGAACGCAATACATAAAATCAGTGATTACTTCTGATACCGTCTCGTTGGAGGTAATTTTCATTGACGCAGTGTTCGAACCTGGTGGAATATGACTGGGAGACTGTCCACTTTTAGCTTTAAGCATGAACTCTTAGCGCTATGTGGGGAAGTCTCTATTATACAAGAACCACTGTGGTAGTGGAGCTGAGGTGTCATAGGTCCCCATCAATATTTGCAATGCTTATCATTGCAAATATTGCTACATATTTTTAACCTATGGGATCTGTATGGAAAAAAATAAACCTGAAACTGTGAATACCCACCAAATGATTTCACCGTGTCGAAGATCATGTATATTTACGACTGGGTTATACTAAATTCAACGGGCCCCGAGAATTGGCACCGAGGCCCAGAACATCGCGCCGGGGCAGCCAAAAAATCGTGCTGTGGCTTTAAAAATTACTTCCGGAGCCCCAAATAACAACAGCGGGGCCCAGAAAACTCGCGCAGAAGACCGACAATCACACCGGGGCCCCAATAAATTAGCGTCGGGCCTCCAACTAAATACAGCGGTGCCACCAAAATTCCCGGAAGGACTAACAACTCGCGTCGGGGCCCCGAAAATTAGCACCTGGGCCCGGAAGACTGCGCCGGTGCCCGGAAAAGGGGCACAGGGGCCCCAAAATTATAGTCAGTGAATCAAATGACAACAGTGTGGCCTCAGAAATCGCATCGGAACCCGAAAAAATCAAACCGGAGCCCTGAAAAAAGCAGGGATTCTGAAAAGTAAATATTCGGGCCCGGAAACTCCTCCTGGAGTCCCAAACACTGGACACTTTTCTCCATGCAACGCCACGGGCTTAATGTTAATTTTCACGAAGTTTGGAGGAGACGCGTCCCACCCTCACCCCCCCGTCATCCGTCGCAGCGATGCCCATGCCTACCACCGGCGCGACAAATACAATTACACGTGCGCGTTTGTACACGTGCATGCTCGGGCATGCGCGGTCCAAACCCAGTCAGTGGTCGGCAGCGGAGGACGGGTGTACCGTCGAGCGTTTTGGACTCGTGCTAATGTGCTGCGGACGATTAAAAACGATTGTGTAAAGTTTCCTGATATTGTCGGCTATCTTGTCAACCTTAAGGTCCCACTTATCCTGATTTCCCACAAGATCACTATTCAGCAATCGATTTTCCAAATTGGAAACAGCTCCTCCGATATCGTGATCTCATGCTGCAGAAAATCGAATTGAGGGAACTTTAAAGAAAGAAGTGACATCTAGTTAATGCAGCAAATATATTTGGAGACACCAAAAACTATTCAATGGGGTTTATGATGAAATGACATCATTTTCCCACCCAATTCGTATCGACTGCGTCAGCAGTGTTTGAAACCACTTCTTTTGTTTGTTACGGGGAGAAAAAGGAAGATAAAATTCCGAAAACTGAGCAACGTTCAATTGCTTTAGTTCCTGATAATGCCATCGACCAATAAGAATGGGTTCAATAAAACCGTGCAAAATTACCCATAAGGCAGAAGTCCAGCGGATACGGAGGTTGCGTGTTGTGTGCGCGGGTGCGGCGTTTTTGCCTGTGGCGTTACCTTTCGAGAAAGGGAATGTGAGGCAGCTGCAGTTCAATACTATCAAGATATTGATTAGCTAGTGTTTCGGGCATCTCATCATGCTGGAAATATTTCGAGGCTTAAAGAGCTTCATCAAAATCAGGCATGTCCAGACCGATTCAGTCATCTTCCGCATGCACTATTCGGTGACTGTGCTGATTCTGATATCGTTTTCTCTACTAGTTACCACCAAGCAGTACGTTGGGGATCCAATAAACTGCATACACTCAAAGAGCATTCCAACGAATGTCGTGAACACGTTTTGCTGGATTCAAACGACTTACCACGTCCCATCCGCAATGAACCTCAAGATAGCAAAGATGCCGGGGCAATTGAGCGAAGTAGTGTACCCTGGAATCGGCAAGCCTCAAGACGAGGGAGACGTGAAATATATCAAGTACTACCAATGGGTGTGCTTCTGCTTGTTCTTCCAGGTAAGCCACCAGTGTTCCAGTCCAGGGGTGACTGGACGTATGGCCACTCACTGGCGGATCTAGCCCACCGGTTTGGGGGGGGCAACTTTTGGTTTTCGGGTCAGCCCCCTCCCCTCCCCCAGTGGCGTACCTAGGAATTGCATCTGGGGAGCGGTCGAACGGATTTGGAGGGTGCCTATTCTCCCACTATTTTTGGTTAAAAGCACCGGATTTCGACCACTATTTGGCAAAGGAGCCCATTTTATAAAATAATAATGAATGACAACATAATTTCCTGTGTAGGGGCCATAGCTTACCTGCACCGTTTCTAAGTTACCAGATTTTGTTCTTGTTTACCAAAACGTTTACGTTCACGTTCAACGTCTTGTACCACGTCAACGTTCGTGCACGTGTACATACTGGTGGATCCAATTTTGTCAACTCTTGCTGTAAGCAGAACTTGAGCAGCATGGAACCCTCGATGTGTGTCAGAATCTACTATGCAACCATATTGGCCTCCAAACAATTATTTTAATAAAAACACCTTTAAAACTGGAAATTCTTTCATTCAGACGTTATTTTTTAACCCCGGCAAAGGTTATTACGTTTTAATTTAATTTACTTCTGTTGGTTTCGGGGGGGGGGAAGACACTATGCCCCCCCCCCTTAAGCGCTTCGGGGGGCCATGGCCGGACTGGCCCCTCCCTGGATCCGCTATTGTGGGCACTGGCGGGTCTAACCCACCGGTTTTGGGTGATGGAAATTTTCAGTGCCGGCCCAACCTTACAAAATCCCCCCCCCCCCCCCCCCTCCCACACTGGTGTACCTAGGATTCGAGTCAGGGGTAGGGGAAAATGGTGCCCAACCTTTTGACTTACTCATGCTTTTTGATAGTCACCTTATTTCTACCACTGTTTTTCCAAAGGGGCTCATTTTTTCGATTAAAATAACTAGTGGCAACATAGATGTCTGTGCAGGGTGCCCAACCTACCACCATCGTTTCTACGTCACCGGAATTCAACTCCCTTGTTCCAATGTCCTTTTTGATATATTTTGGCAGGTATTACTCCATGCATAGTCTACTATCTAGGTAGATAGGTAGGTGGTAATTATTTGGATCCAAACTTAAGAAGTACGAAATCCGCCGGAACCGAATCCCAAAGAATCGTCGCAGGTCATTACCCTGATCTAACTTGACAAGTTTTACTACACCAATGGTTCCGCAATGAACGTCCGCAGATGTGGGCAAAATTTGGGCCCTCCAACCAGCCCCAGTTTACGTAACCTTTGCGAAAATCTGGGTGTGGGGTTGTAACAGCACCCCCCCTCCCCCTCCGGGCCACCGAGGGCGGGGAAATGCCAGTCTTGCGCCGGTTTACCAACGCCCGTGAACGACAATTCGCCACCTTCGCCAGGAACAGGGGGGGCAGTGGGGCCATGGCTCACCCATTTTTTCAAAGTGTGGGGGGCAACAATGGGAGTTCCCTCCCACACTTTTGAGATGTATAAATTTAATCAAAAGCAGCATGCACACATTTGAATATGTTAAAAACTCCCTGCAATCCATAGCTAAGTAAAAGCTACACATCGTAGCACTTCATTTTTTAAGTCATGCACACTTCGACATGACCTTACAATAACGCAACTAATTCATGAGTTGATGTAATGCAACAGATGTATGGATATTCACACCTTATATTATGTTATGAAAAGACTATAAAGCAGATAATGTGACAGCGAGTACCAAAATACATTCATACTTGAGTTTCACTGTGGTTCTTTGACTGCTAACATATTTAACATCAATTTCATTAATATTGCCTACAGTATACAATTATAAAGGCAGGGACGTAACACAATCAAGGTAATACATACAATTCGCAATTGCATACAATTTCCCAATTATGTCCCTGCCTTGATATTACATAGCCATATATTATATATGGCCTTGGTCCTAGCTGCAATACACTTAAACATTTACAGGTATTTTGATTATTAAAGCATACAAATTACTGCGAGATACATCCATTGCGTGGCTGTAGTATGGGAT
Organism: Ashinkailepas kermadecensis; assembly: GCA_034440615.1. NCBI lineage: Eukaryota > Metazoa > Arthropoda > Thecostraca > Neolepadidae > Ashinkailepas > Ashinkailepas kermadecensis. The sequence continues at coordinate 89,208 of JAOTOM010004458.1, forward strand.
AGAACGAAAACTTTCCACATTTCAGTGGATTTGCACAGTTGGGTACAGCACACAGATATACCAGACATTTCAGTGAAATGTCTGGGTATTATCGGTGCTGGCATCCAACATAGCAAAATACATATTTTCATAATTGATTATGGTAGCATTTATACAATAATGAAGTCCACACCCTATTATATCAACTTCAAGTGCGAGAACGCCTCTCAGAATCTCGGAATGCCCCGATAGAATTAGGTCCTCGTGATGCGACCGGACAAGGCCACATGAGGAGTGATATGAAAAGTGGTGTGACCAGTGACGAGTGATGCTTGTCATGTGACCTGAGAAGGCACATGACGAGCATGGCAACTGACCCGAATGGATCTTCAGCTGGGTAACTGCGTAGTGGCATTGACAGCACGTTAAACATTACATTCAAATTATGTCGTTCAACAGACATGGTTCGGTCAAGTGGTGGGCTCATGGTAAATGCAACAATATCTGCTTACCAAAGACTCTGATCCCAGAATCTATTCAATGAAGACATTTTGATTAAAAGTACTAAAACACCGAATTACAACGTAGACTACTATCAACGCTTTTTAGCGTCCAGTGATGTGTACATCCAGGCTGAAATTTAAGAACCCCGAAGTTAATGGGATGAATTTAGGCCAATTGCAGGGTGTATATTTCTGAACACTACTTGTGGTGCAAGCAGTTAAATGGGCATCGCAAAGTCGATTTTGTGCGATGGGCTCCATATACGTCAACGTTAAGCTATGAAATCATTGGGGCATGCGCAGTGGCGTATCGAAGGAGGCATTGGAGCAGTACCCCCCCCCTGGGAGGTTGTGGGCCTTCCCCTGGGAGGTTGTGCCCCCCCCATAATCGCGCTGACGTTCGGAAAATTAGCGCCAGGCTCCATAAAAATCCTGCTGGTGTCCCCAACAATCGCATCGGGGCCCATGTAAATCACATCGTGGCCCACAAAAAGCCGCGCAGGGGCTGAAAATAACGCTGGAGCCTCCCAAAATCCCACCAAGGCCCCTGAAAATCACATTGGAGGCCTCAAAAATAATTCCGGGACCCTACAATGATGCAAAATGTGGGACGGGTTCCCTGAAAATACCGCTGGGGCACTCAAAAAGTCGTGCCGGGACCCCGATAAGTCGCACCAAGGCCCCAGAAAATCACGCGAAGGCATTAAAAGGTCGGGTCGGGCAACTGTAAATCACGCTTGGGGCCAAAAAGTCTCGCCGGGGGCCCCGAAAATGACGCTGCCCCCCCCCCCCCCCAAAAAAAAAGGCCGGGCCCTCAAATCACGCTAGGTCCCAAAAGGTCGGGCCGGGGCCCCTGATAATCACGATGGTGGCACAAAAGTTGAACCGGGGCCCATGAAAACCACGCTGGGAGCACGAAAAAGTCGTGCTTTGGTCCTTGAAAATCACGATGGGGACCGCAAAAAGACGGGCCTGGCCTCTGAAAATCACGCTGGGGCCTGAAAGGTTCACGCCTGGGTCCCGAAAATTACGCTGGGGCCGAAAAAAAATCGTGCCGGGGTTCTTTAAGGTCCAATCTAATCTCCACCCCAATCTAATCTCCAAACTAAGCGTCGCACGAAAGCGAAAGAGGTGTCATCGGAAAGCACTCGACGAGTAGGGCCAGGGACCACCCAGAAAATTGTATCCCCCAAAAGTGACGTTACTAGGAGGCCTAGGTTTTCGTGACTTACATCATTTTTTTTGGCTCTGGGGAGTTCATTTTGGGGGAGATTTACAAAAAAAAATATTTGGAATCAGAAAAGGAAGGTGAAATCGATCATGGCCCTACAATTTTTGCCCACCCAAAAATCAACAATGAATTTTTTTGAAATTTCCGAATTTTGAGTTTTCAATTTTCATTAATTTTTATTTTTCTAATGGGTAGAGCGGACCGAAAAACGTTCGAAGTCAACTTACTCTCATAAAAATGCTTACTTAGCCAGAATCTTCGATTTTAGCCCTAATGGACAAATATGCAAAAATAATAAGTAATCAAATGCGGGAAAAAAAATTCATCTGGTGCGTTTTGTTTCGTCCGTAAAGATAAGCAAACACTGAAAGTTTCATTAAAATATCTTTATCCGTTAAAGCGTGATGACCGGTTGAACTTTTCTGGAGGTGACCTCACTTCATCTTGACTAACTCGTTGACCCTAGATGACCTGACCTCAAAATTTTGACACAACATGCCAAATTGATGTGGAAAAATGTATGCCAAATTTCCGTGCGCTGACGCGCGCCGTTCTTTCCCTGTCAGCGGAAACCTTAAGGGGGCGCATATCAACCCCCCCCCCCCGAGACGGCGCGGGTTAATGGATCGGGTGGTGGGGTCAGGACCCACGCACCAAGCTCTGCTTAGCAATAGGACTCTGGTCCATAAAGCCACCTCGGCGAGGATTCGGACCAATTTTGTTTTCCATGCGTTGAACCCAGACAACTGACTTCGATCCACCAGGAACCACGCACCTGGGCCCGAAAAGTCGCGACGGGACCCCGATAAATTATCCTGGAGCCCCCAATATCGTGCTGGGATCCCATAAATGTGAGCGAGGAACCCCATATAAACACAGCGGGACCCTAAGAGCACAACTGGAGGACGAAAATGCACCGATCCCTCCAAAGCGTACGAGTCTGGCAAAAAAGGGACAGGGCCTTAAAACGTGCGTTGCAGCTCTAAATAAACACACCCGGAGCTAAAATACAAAACAAAACGCGGGGCCCTCAAAGCGCACCGGGGCTTTGAGATCACATGGGGGCTTCAAAGACAGACTAGGGCCCTAAAAATTGACATCGTCCTAGAAATGGAACAAAAGACCGGGCACGAATGTTGCAAAAATGTGCGAGGCCCCTAACAAAAGTTCGCTGGAGCCCTAAACACATCCGTAGAGAAAGAAAAACGGAAAGGTCCAGAAAAGAACAGCTCACTAGAGACTCAGTTCGGTAGCCAATCTGGGGGCGTATTTAATCAGAGATGAGGTGCATCAAAGCTCAGCGGTTATCCGGATTTCTAAGCCACCAAAAAACTTGGGAAGAAGAGAACTAATCATTTAATTGAATTCAGGATGGGCAAGTGTGGCCTTAAGTCTGAACACGTTATGACTTTATGAGGTGCCATGTGTTGTCACCTGTCAGCTATTTTGCACTGAATTGTTGGTCCCCAAAATATGCGCTTACATTCAGCTTCAGCCGGATGCCACATGATGTAGTTGTAGCATTTCGTTTCAAGTGGCGGATATGATAAGGTGCACGATGTGTACAACAGAGATGATTGAGATGACTGATCATCTGTGTGTTGGAGTTCGGCCCTGAGGACGAACACCATACCATCTATATTTATGTATTGCGTTTTTCATTTCCCCAATCTGTCAGCCTGCCAATCTTGGTCTGCTACACACCGGATCAAAGATTCTTCAACCAGCGATCACCCGTCTTTCCTGTTTCTCATCCTCCCCAGCATAAATCATGAGACATCTTTTGCCATTTGCCAGCAAGTAAGCTTCGTTCTTGCTTTTACTTTCTCCTCACCAACATTGGTGAACATTTACAACGGGGAACATCTTAAAGACGTATAGTACTATATCATGGAAACTAGGGCAGATCACATACCCATTAGTGTGTCTGTAATGAGCTTGCACCCCTCCCACACGTGCGCACATAGCGGAAGTTGAAGAAATTTTGTTTGAACAGTAATACCAATGGTTTCACTCGCACCAGGAAGATAAACCTATTATTGCAAAAGAATCCATCTGTCGTGAAAAGAGTCCCAAGGCTAGCGAAAAGTGTGAATTTGAAAGTACTTATACTGTGATGATAGTTCTTTTTCATACCACATGTTGCTGTTGGTCATAGGCGCGCCCAGGGGTCTGCCCCCCCTCGCCCCTTAGCGGTGAATGCTGTGTGTTCACTAATAAAATTATCGGATTCTCTATCAAAAGTGCTCAACCATGGTACTTTGCGAAATTTCTGGGTGCGCCCCTGCTATTGACCCTGGCCCACCTACTTTTTGAGACGTTCCTACGCCGATGTTACACGTCACCAGATCGCGATTAATACCAGGGGTCTGTTTCTGACCCTGCTCCAAAATAATAGTATAACAACTTGAAGCAACTTGGAGCAGTTCGGAGCAGGCTGGGTAAAAACGAGCGCTGGAATGTCTGGAGCAACGTGGAGTAGAAATTAGCTGTTTGTGCTTGTATTATGGTTACACATATGACGCAGATGTTCAAACTTAGTTGAATCAATATACTCGGTATTTTATGGGTGCACAGTGCATTGGGGCAGTGTGTACTGATTTGCACCGATCCGTAGATAGTGCATATTGAGAGGATATGGTCAATTGTATCCTACATTGCAGTCTTGTATATGGATAGGGCTGTATACATGAAATATGCCTTAAAAACAAGACCAACGGATTGAAAATAAGTTTAGTATTATTTAACAGCATTCATAGGCGTAGGAACGTCTGAAAAAGTGGGTGGGCCAGAGTCGACAGCAGGCGCGCACCCAGGGATTTCGCAAAGTGCCATGGATGAGCACTTTTGGATAGAGAACCCGATCATTTTAATGGTAAATACACAACATTCACCGCTAATGGGGAGGGGGCAGGCCCCTTGGTCGCGCCTATGGCTGACAGCAACATGTGGTACTGAAAAAGAACTATCATCGGAGTATAAGTAAAGTACTTTCAAATTCACACTTCTCTCTGAACTTGGAACTCTCTTCACGACTGATGGGTTCTTTTGTAAAATAGGTTTATCTTCCTGGTGCAAGTGAGGCCATTAGTACCTATTACTGTTCAAACAAAATGTCTTCAACTTCCGCTATGTGCGTGTGGGGGAGGGTGCAAGCTCATTACAGCCTCACTAATGAGTATGTGGTGTGCTCTAGTTTCCATGATATAGTACTATACGTCTCTAAGTTGTCTCCCGTTGTAAATGTTCACCGATGTTGGTGAGGAGAAAGAATAAGCAAGAACGTATCTTACTTGCTAGCCCGTGGCGAAAGAAGTCTCATGATTGATTCTGGAGAGGATGAGAAACAGGAAAGACGGGTGATCGCTGGTTGACAATTATTTGATCCGGTGTGTGGCAGACCAAGATTGGCAGGCTGACAAAATTGTATGGTGTTCGTCCTCAGGTCCTAACTGCAACACGTAGGTGATCAGTGACCTTAATAATCTATGTAGTACATATCGTGCACCTTAGAATATCCGCCACTTGAAACGAAATGCTACAACTACATCATGTGGCACCGGCTGAAACGGAATGTAGGCGCTTATTTGGGGGACCCACAATTCAGTGCAAAATAGCTGACAGGTGACAACAAACGGCACCTCATGAAGTGATAACGTGTTCAGACTTAAGAGCCACAAGAGCCCATCCTGAATTCAATTAGATGATAGTTCTCTTCTTCCCAAGTTTTCTGGTGGCTAAGAAATCCGGATAACCGCTGAGCTTTGATGCACCTCATCACTTTGGTTAAATACGTTCCCAGGTTGGCTACGGAACTGAGGCTCTAGTTAGGTGTTCATTTTTTGGACCTTTCCGTTTTTCTTTGTCTACGGATGTGTTTTAGGGCTCCAGCCAATTTTTGTTAGGGCCCCGGCACATTTTTGCAACGCCGAATTTTTTTTTTTTTAAAGACTTGTTGCTTTTTTGTGCACCGACAATATTTTTAGGTATCGGCGCGTTTTCTCAGACCCCCGAAGTGTTTATTTCGTGCCCGGTCTTTTTGTACCTTTTCTAGGACCATGTCAATTTTTGATGGCCCTGGCCTGTCTTTGAGGCCCTCATGCTGTCTCAAAGCCCCGGTGCGCTTTGAGGGCCCCGTTTAGTTTAGTTTGTGTTTTTGTTTTTAAGCTCCCGGTGTGTTTATCTAGAGCTGCAACGCATGTTTAAGGCCTTGCCGCTTTTTGCCAGAGTCGGTACGCTTTGGAGGGCCAGGTACATTTTCGTCCTCCAGTTGTGCTCTTAGGATCCCCATGTGTTTATTTGGGGTACCTCACATTTGTTGGACCCCAGCACGATATTGGGGGATCCTGTACAATTTATTGGGGTCCCGTCGCGATTTTTCTGGCCCAGGCGCGTGGTTCCGGGGTGATCCGACGCCAGTTTTCTGGGATCGACTAATTTTTTGGTGATTTCTCCTGAATTATGTAAAGTCCGAGCCACGGCCTGATTTTTCGGGTCCCCGGCGACATTTTTGTTGTGTCCCGCGGCGATTTTTCGAGCTCCGGTACGTTTTACGGTCCCGTATACGACTTGTTAAGGCATCTGGTGGTATGTTTGGGCTAAGGAACGATATTCATGGCTCGGTCATTTATTTTTCGAAATGTCTCTTTATTTTGAAGAGCTCCGGCTTGATCCTTGTCGGGTTTCGATGCAATTTTGGGGCCACGCTGTGCTTAGTTGGGACCGCCGACGCCAATTTTGGTGAGCCCCGAGTGGAATTTTTGATGCCCCGACCAGGATTCATGGGACTACTGACAGGAATTTTGAGTCCCAAGGGCGATATTTGGGAGGCTTGGCGCTAGTTCACGGAGCGCGTTGTACATATTTGGGCCCCAGCGCGAATGTGGCGTTCCCTGGCGCAAATTTTCGAGTTCGGCGCAAGTTTTTTGGTGCCAGTTGCATTTAATTATAACCCCTAATTCTGGGGGGCCCCGACGCGAATTTATGGGGCCCCAGAACCATTTTTGGGTTCATGTACAGGGTGTGGACTTCATTATTGTATCTATGCTACCATAATAAATGATGGAAATAAGTATTTTGCTATGTTGGATCCCAGCACCGATAATACCCAGGCATCTCACTCAAAAGGTTGGATATCTGTGTGGTGTGCCAAACTGTGAAAATCCATTGAAATGTGGATTTTTTTACGTTATGTACTACAGTCACGCAATGTATGTAACGTGGCAGTAATTGTATGCTTCAGTAATCAAAATACATATAAATGTTGAAGTGTATGGCAGCTAGGACCAAGGCCATATATAATACATGGCTATGTAATATCAAGGCAAGGAACTTGCACTTACAAATTGTATGTCTTTCCTTGATTGTGTTACGTTACTGCCTTCAGCCTTTATAATTTTCTACTGTAGGCAATATTAATGAAATCGATGTTAAATATGTTGACAGTCAAAGAACCACAGTGAAACTCTAGTATGAATGTATTTTGGTACTGGCTGGCACATTATCTGATTTATAGTCCTTTCATAAGATAATATAAGGTGTGAATGTCCATACATCTGTGGCATTACATCAACTCCTCAATTAGTTGCGTTGTTGTAAGGTCGTGTCCAAGCGTGTATGACTTAACAAATTAAGTGCTACCATGTGATATGTGCAGCTTTTCCTTAGTTATGGATTGCAGGACGTTTTTCACGTATTCAGATGTGTGCATGCTGCATTTTAGTAAATTTAAATGTTTCAAAAGTGGGAGAGCCAGCTACCATTGTTGCCCCCGTCACACTTTAAAAAGTGGGTGGGCCATGGCCCACCCTAGGCCCCCTCCCCTGTTCCTACGCCTATGACAACATTATTATATAGCATGATCATATAGCATTCAAGGGCTCCTGCGCAGATTAGGTTGTCATCCATGTTTTATATGGGGGTTTTGGTTGTTGTGCCCAAACGCATAATTTTGGACCCTAGGGGATAACAATGAAACGTTGAATTCGAATTCAACACCAAATATTACTCTCCGACTTCGAATTGAATGTGGGATGCGGTGATGTATATTTCATAAGCATATTATGCATAGTTCGCTATCTACCTATTTGAGCTCGAACTGGAAAAAGTGCGCAGTTTTCGGAAATTCGCCGGAAATGTTCAAGAAGAATCTTTCTGGCTGACGGAAATGTCCCACGAAGAATCGAACTGTCCTCAAATGGCCTCACAACAAACCTTTCACCAGACGTTCCGCAATGAATGCCCGAATGTCTGTGCATAGTTTCACCGAATTTTCAGCCATTGATGTAATATGCTGGATGAAAAAGATGAAGTTCCCTGACTACATACACAAGGGGAAAAAATGTTCGGTGTCGTATAACACTACATGAGCAAAAACAAAACAAAACAAAAAACGAGATCAATAGACAGACCACGAATGCCCCATCAGCTACCAGACATAAGAACGTTCGCGCAAGCCGTCGTCATTTATGCTGCTAAAAATATTCGGTGGTGTGGCACCACCCCTCCAGGCTCGATCCCACTCTGGTTAATCGAAGCCATAATAAAAAAGCATCCATGGCGTAACCAGCGGAAGCAGTAATAAATTTGATAATTAAAACAACCGCAAAACAATCTGACGCGTGAAAGTTTCCCCAATAAGTTTATTTTTCTCATTTCCCCATTGCTGGCAGGCGCATCACCAAAACTTGATCCCTGCAACAACGTTAGCTCGTCTTTCTGAAACCACCGTGGCGACGCGTTCTAGCCTTACCGCTAGCATGAAGTGATTTTGCTTCTTTCAGTCCTATGCATTGATCATTGATATTGATTAAACATCTTGTGTATTGCATAAACAAGTAACTCGTCAGAAGTCATAAACACATTGTCTAACTTACGAAAGGTTGCCCCCCCCTCTGCCGCGAGACAATGTTCAACTGCACCTCCATCACCCCTCCCCCATTGGCGGATCGGACACAGGGACCATGCCTCCCCTCTCTGCGAGGCTAAGCTTGTCGAAATTTGCACCAAAATGGCATTTGTTCTCGAAATCTAGAAGCATTGTATAGGATAAATGTTGTTTTAGACAGACCCGACGAATGTTACCTGCTCAAATCTAAAGAGTTTTTCGAACTCGGAGATGAAAAAAAGAAATTGGCACCGGTCCTTCTAAATCCGTCCCTGCCTCCCCTGTCTCGACGTTTGGTTTCGCATAATTAGTGACGCCTCTCCGGACAAGTACTCCACGATCTAATTTTCCTGATCTACCCCTAACGAGTGTTTTAACGTATAGTTCTTCCATGCAACGCCACAAGCATAAGCAAGGGCGTAGCCAAGGGGGCCGGGGCCCGACGCCCCCTCAGCAACCAAGCTACACCTGATCAAAGAATGAATTTGACACTTTCACCACGTAAAACCAGAAATGTCCGGCTTGTGAAGCCGTCGAAAGCGGTCTGTTCATAACACTTTTGCTTTTCGTCGGGCCCTCCCTTTAAAAATCATGACTGCGCCCCTAGGCTTAATGTTCAGTTTCACGAATTGTGGAGGTGTGTCCCCCTCCCCCGTCTCCGTCGTGGCAACGCCCATGCCTACCACCGGCGCAACGACTACAATCCCACGTGCGCGTGTGTACACGTGCGTACTCGGTCCAAACCCAGTCGGTGGTCGGCAGCAGGGACGGGTAGTCATCGAGTGCTTTGGATGCGTGATAAGACGTTCTGTCACCGATTAGGAAACGATTGCATACAGTTTCCTGATAGTGCTGGTTATTTAGTCAAGTTTAAGGTTGTTGCTTATCCTTATTTGCACCAAGCCACATTCAGTAATCGATTTGCCAAATTGGAAATGGCACCACCGATGTCGTGATCTCAAGCTGCGCACAGTCGAATTGAGGGAAGCTTGAAGAAGAAAGTAACATGTTGGTGATACGGGAAGCACTTTTGAAGAAACCAGCATCATCCAATGGGATTTGTGATGGAATGGTATCATTTTCCCACCCACTTCGGGCCCATAGCGTCCGCAGTGTTTGAAGACATTTGTGTTTGTTACGGGGAGAAAAAGGAAGAACGAAAAATACCGAAAACTGAGCAACGTTCAATTGTTTTAGTTCCTAATAATGCCCTTGACTGAGAAGAATGGATTCAACAAAGCCGTGCAAAATTAATCGTAAAGCAAAAGTGCAGCGGGTGCGAAGACTGCGTGGCGCGTGTGCGGGCTTGGTGTGTTTGCCTGTGACGTTACCTTTTGAACAAGGGAACGTGATTCAGCCGCAGGTCAATACTATCAAGATACTGATACAGCTAGTGTTTCGGACAGCTCATCATGCTGGACATATTTCGAGGCTTAAAGAGCTTCATCAAGATCAGTCATGTTCAGACCGATTCAGTCATCTTCCGTATGCACTATTCGGTGACTGTACTGATTCTGGTATCGTTTTCGCTGCTAGTTACCACCAGGCAGTACGTTGGGAATCCAATAAACTGCATACACTCAAAGGATATTCCAACGGATGTCGTGAACACATTTTGCTGGATTCACACGACCTACCACGTCCGATCTGCATTGAACCTCAAGATGGCAACGCTGCCAGGACAATTGAGCGAAGTAGTGTACCCTGGAATTGGCAAGCCTAAAGACGAGAGGGACGTGAAATATATCAAGTACTACCAATGGGTGTGCTTCTGCCTGTTTTTCCAGGTAAGCCACCAATGTTCCAGTGGATGATCTACGAGTTGGCGTCTGAGGGCAGAACCGGATACTAGGGGGAGGGGCACTGGGGAAATGTACCCCATGGAAAAGTGGCCTCGGAAATATTTCATTTCTTTTTGCCACGTAAAAAATAGGCTAGACCCGGGGTCATAAGGCCGACGCCTTGAGAGACGCCTCTGCATTCAAGTTACTTTTCCATCTATAATTATCTGTGGTGCCTAAAAACGGGCCCCTGTGTATAAATGCCAAATTGAATACAAAACCTGGGTTGTCAATCACCATTTCATAATGTCATTCCATAGTATGAGTCACCACATCGCAAGCAATTTATCCTGCGATGAACTACTGCCACCTACATCGAGCGTTCAGTACTATTTGAGCACGAATTACCCGCTGACAAAGCTCGCTGAACACTCCTACCTTCTGATTTGGCTTGGTTGACTGCTGACTCACAGTTCTCTATTTTTCATTTTCTAGCGGGACGACACCCGTTGCTCTTTTTCCACATTCCTTTTCGAGTGGGGTAACTCCCGTCACTCCAAGTGGTGGTGGTCGTATCGTACTTTTGCTCCGTGTTTCTGTGTGCTCTTTGTGTTTCTGTACATTTCGTTTGGCAGGGTGTTTTTTCTCAGGCGATGGGGAGAAAACGCAAGACGGATCTCGATCCCGGCTCGCCACCGGACTCAGAATCCAAATTTCCTCCATTCATCAACGCATCTCCCCATCAGCGCAACGCTTTCCTGGGCATCAAACGACCCCGGACTTTGCCCCTGACGCTCCTTCTTTTGATACAGCCGTTGATGACCCACGCCGCACTGTTCCTCTGGATGACGCCATGGAAGCTCTTTGTGCCTCGCCGACCCCTGCTCGCCCTAAGACCACGCCAGCGTCACCAGACCCATGGAGTGTTCAGTACTATTTGTGCACGCACTGCCTGCTACCAAAACTCGATGATCACTCCGCTCCGTTAATTGGCGCCATTTACTGCTGATTTGCATTTTTTCTTTCTTTTCTTCATTTTCATGGGGTGACACCCGCTGCTCTTCTTCCACATTTTGTTTCTAGTGACACCCGTCGCTCCACGTGTTTCTCGTCGTACTTTCGTTTCCTGTGTTTCTGCGTGTTTTCAGACGGACGTCTGACGTCCGCAAAGCCCAACAATCGCGCTGTGTGCACTTGGCATCAAACAGAATAAAAAAAGTCGAGAATCGTGGGTAATCCGTCCAGCTAAATCCTCGACGGACGTCGGCGATGCACTTGTAGCGGAACTATATCACATTGTTTCCATAGAAGCTTCCCCACAATTCCAGACAAATCCCACTTTTAGACGGTACCTCGCTGCCGCACGCCGTTTTCCCGTGCATTCGGGAAAAAACGTTTGAAGTGGCATCCCCACCCCCTGGGATGACGAGGGATAGAAAGGCTGAACGTGCAGGGCCGTTGTCAGCTTTGCTGGGACATTTCATGCTCACGGTGTCTACACTGGATCAATACATCGCAGGTGTGGCTAACGGTCTTCGGCGCGTGGTTCCTTTACTTGCGTTGCCCACCTGACCCCGCACCAGCCCGTGATGGACTAATGCGCACCGAGCGATCGCTTGCTGTTTCGGAAAATACTAATGGAGGTGAGTGTGGGTAATTCGTGCTCAAATAGTACTGAACGCTCCATGTAGGTGGCAGTAGTTCATCGCAGTATAACTTGCTTGCGATGTGGTGCGATGTGCTGCCTCATTATGCCATGTTGCCGGAATTTTCTCGTTTTCAAATACGTCGAAAAGCACACATTGTCAGGATTTGTGAACTGATATAATAAAACATATTTCTTTGGAAACCTTTTGAACCCTCAAATATTTTACACCATTCGCTTAGCGTATATTAGCGTGATAATATATTCCTCAAAATACTCGCAAGACCTGTGGGTACATTTTGGGATCGAGATCGAAGTGAGAAATAGTGGGGAATTTTCCGGAGGGAAACGGCCGCTGTTAAACGACATGTTTCTGGGGTACAATAGCTCCCACCTGGTGACATTCTTTGGAAGATATTAAATGGGGTTTAAAGGCATGGGTTTTACTAGCAAGTTGTATGGATGTTCCAAGACAAAGCATGTTCAGCAGCGGCATAGAGTCACAAAGTTGGGGGGGGCGCAAGCGCCATCTTGAAGTATATTATTTCTATCAAACGTCCATGACTTATGAACGTATCGTCAAGTTGGTCAATGTTGTCTTCTTGGTCAATGTTAAGTTCATCCAAAGTGTGGGGGCGCTGCCCCTTGGCTCCCGCGCCCTTGATGTTCAACAACCACACGCAGGTGTAGTGTTTTGTTTTGTAATTTTGTGTTAGTTGTTTTTGTGAATGTCTTGGGGGGGGGACAGAGTTTATGTTCGAAGAAATGTTGAATTAAATTTAACTTTCGGATAATTTGAAGAGGGGAAGTTTGAAAGGAAGTCATGTCCGCTGTTCGCAAATGGGTGACATTCCCAAAGCCGATATGGGAAATTACTCTGCATAAGCTAATGCAAGGCGGAACAATCAAAAACTTTCGAGCCAGAAACTGTGGTGACATCACTACATTGGATGTCACTACGTTGCTTGTAACCGAATTCCACTCTGAATTGCATACAAGTTGGCGCAAGATTTGGAGTCGAATTCGTTTGCAGGCAACGCTGTGGCATCATAATGTAAAGTGATGCCATCACTTTTCTGCCACTGACCAATGCCCAAAATGCTGCTTCGAATTCGCACCGCCACGTTTTCAAGTACCGTGATCACAACAAGAAGATCACTGTTTTGATGTTTATATACATTCACGAGTGGGTGCGTATTCAGACTACAACAAAAATAGGCATCAGCCGTGTGAATTGCTATAATATAGAAATTAATGCCAATCTGGTTTGGCGGTGGGTGAGAGGAGGGGCACTCCAATAACAACGTTAAAAATACAGCGGATGGGGAACATTATATTAACTTTAACAAACAAACAACATGCTCTCACTTTGACGACAGACAATCATAGCCAGCATGACAAACTGACACCGACCGGGTTTGACATTCGGATTCATTCCCGGAAATGTCCAGCCCCGGTACCGACCACCATCAAGCACTTCGGTTCTGACCCTTTTACGGCACGTTCTTGCTTTCAGTAGTGAAGCATATCTCAACTTATTACCACCACAAAATAATGCACAGGACACGTATCCTGCTATGGCATCATCTTCCTGTACCTTCATCCCCCAAGGTACTTCAAATCGTCTTAAGGAAAACTTCCTCGGTTCAGGACCACTGTTCTAGGCATTGGGGACTTCTCGCACCGATTACATAGGTGACGAGCTGTGGACAATAGAAGATACAGGGTGGGGTGTAGTGAGCAGTAGCTGCCCTTGCAGTCCCACCGTGCCATCGATTCATGGTCCTAACGCTCAGCCGAAATTGCCTCTTGCCCAGGAGAAATCCTCCGACTGGTGCCGCATGTTGCGATCGGTCCCTGAGCGTCGTCCTAGCTCTTGTGCAAACATTTCTGCAAGTACATTGTTCTAAATAAAATGCGTGAACCTTGTCGGTTCACTAAGATGACTGGCCTTTCTTCATACCTTGTCATCGATCTCTTCTCTTCTCATCGATTTGTGTTCATTAAGGGACGTGTGACTGGTGAGTGTTCACATGTGATTTTCGTGTTCAATGTTTGTCGGCTATGCATACATGAAGTGTGTGGTATATAGCAGCCCTCTGTGAAGTGGCAGTAGCCACGGCCTTTCTTTGCAACTGCCGTCTCCAAGTGAGATGCGCTCATTGTCCATCAAGCACAGCAAGTCATCATGGTGGCAAGGGAGCTGGTTCGCGACAGGCTAGGTTCTGGTTGGGTCACACAATTAACCTGAATAATGATAGGTCGGTTAGAAGTGTGATAAAGCTTCTGGGTAGGTGTTGGTTAGGTAATATTAGGTTTGAAGAGGTTTGGTATAGATTGGAGAGAAAAATTATTGCAACTATTCGAGAACCTATCAGAGTACACGAATGTGATTGTGCTGCAACATTGGCGCATGCTTGTCGCCGTCGGACTCGTGGAGTATATTGTACTAAGCACACACAGACGCACACACGTGCATGCACATATACACACACGCACACGCACACGCACACGCACACACGCAAACAAACGCACAAAAAGCAGCGAATTACCTTAGCTCTACAATGCACATCGGACTTATTTTTTTACATAAAGCTGCAGACCATGTCTATTCTGCGATTCACGTCATCGTAATCCGTCGCATAGACTGATACTATCTGGATTATATCCGAGCTAATGCTGACTTCCCGTTCAGCCATTTTAGCATGGCTTTCTGGCTTCCCTCCCACTTATGCATTAACAGCTTTCTTGTTGGGTGGCATTTTCGCTTCATCACGTAAGATAATCAGTGATTTTAGGTCAGTTTGTTGCAATGCTAAAATATTTTGAAAAGCCCCCCCAAAAAAAAAAGAAGCAAAATGTTGGTTCTTACGGTAAACCCTTCCAATTGTTATTCTTGTTTTCTTTACATAATATTCAGATTTTGCATGGTACATGATAGGTCAACCCCTAGTAGGTTTTGGGTCCAGCAGCCTAAATACTGCTCACCGACCGATCCCCACACAATGTTTTTGAAAGGGCCACTCATGCATGCATACCAACATGAGTGAAGCTGATTAAGCTGTGAGGTAACACAAATATTCGTCAAAGTTTTGAGTTCAAATGGGAGCGATGATTCTGTCCATAGGCTATTCTGTTCTACATCCCGCGCTGGCTGTGGAAGCACTGGGAGGGTGGCAAGATCCACTCCCTGCTCATGGACATGGATATCGGTCTGGTGGCCGAAGTCGAGAAGAAACAGAAGAAGAAGATGCTCCTAGACTATCTTCACATCAACCTCTGTCATCACAACTGGTGGTTCTACAAATACTTTTTCTGTGAACTACTAGCGCTTTGCAACGTAGTAGGTAAGTTCACTTCGGTTTTCTTTTATGTGTCGCTTTGTTTTTTTGGTGGATTTTTCGCACCCAACCTATTCCCAACCTCTCCATCCCGTCCCAGCGACACTAACGGACTACAACTTTGAGTAGATGTCGATGCGCAGCAAAGAGTAATACGTTTTATATCGGTATAAACACCAGATATACTTCGATGATTGCAGTCCCGCTGTGATTTGCATTGGGTGAAGATTCCGCTTGATTGCTTTATAGTAATATGGAGGGGAGCAAGTTGTTGCGATTATCAATTTTTCTGCGGCCCTTTTTGCACTCTTCAACGATTATGTGAATTTGTTTGCGGCCCTTTTCCACTCTTCAATTCTATGCACGGTACAATAGCTTTCAATGAGACATTTATCATGTGGGATCATTCGCCCCTCCAAGTTTCGTGATTCTCTTAGGAGATTGCTTTCTTTGGCGACCGTTTTGGCACGATTAAGCCGTTGAACAGGTGCTGCTGTGGCGGCGCGGATTACCGATCGTGTGCAGCACGTGCCGCCGCCGGCCGCCAGCACCACAAGGCGTGACTACTTGCCACCTGACCGAATGCCGGGGGCAACCGCGTCGTCAGCGGCGCCTCAGCGGCACCCGCATCGATGAAGTACCGGCACACAGTACCATTCACGTGCGCCTAAAGTGGGGCGCGCGCCGTGTCATGCATCGACCGGAAGCACTATAAATACCTGAGGAGGTCGGCTTGTTAGGTTGCGATCGTTGCGTCCTTGGGTTGGCTATTGTAACAAACCGGCGTGCCGTCTGCCGGCTGCTGTCGGCGACTCGGGCCGACTGAGTCGATACTCAGCACTGAGTATGACTCAACGCCTGCCGCACGATGGCGCCGTCTCCAGTGGGTGCCGCCGCCTCTGACGGCATTTTGTCGTGCACGAATAATGCCAGCGGTACTCAGCGTGTGCGGCAAGGGCCTGAACAAAACACCAACCTGTCCTGGGGTATTGTCGCATACGCTGTTGGCGTTTGTTAAGCCTACTCGAGTATTTCTAATACGTTGTCTTGCAGATGCACACCACACATATCACACATACTCACGGACGCTTGCACGCACGCATGAACGCACGCGCGCAGTCGCGCATTTGCACCAAACAGTGGCCCTGTCTCAGCTGGGCTGGCTATGTCTCAAAGTGAAGCTGCTCTGAATATTAGGTTTGTTTTGTCTGTATTTCCTTCTGCTCCTCCTTCCCTCCCTTATTTTTATTCCCTTCCTTCTTTCTTTTGTTCTACTGTCCTGCTCATTTGTATCCTCAAGCCATGTCCTCTGGACAGACTCGAGGACCGAACGTTGGTATTATTTCCAGTGTGTGTACTAAATACTGTTTGATTTTGGAAGTGAATAGCGTTGGAATTTGGAAATATACCTGAGTGCGTATAGTATTTTTATATAAAACAGGTACCCCCTCGAAAGAAATATGTCACATGCATGCATACACAGTTACGGTCCTATGTAAGCACTGGACGTTGAACAACACATTTACTTCTTTTTTCCACGTTCTGGCTCTGTCTCCGTACACGCACATTTTTACTTCCTTCGTTGCATAAGCAGGCTAGCAAGTATGTTCACGATTCGAATTGGTCGTCCTGACCTATTTTGTTCGTTCTGCAGGCCAGATTTTCCTGATGGACCGCTTTTTCGACGGCGAGTTCATGACGCTGGGCCTGGACGTGATTTCCTACTCAGAGGCGGACCCGGACTCGCGCGTAGACCCGCTGATCCGCGTGTTCCCGCGCATGACCAAGTGTGTCTTCCGCAAGTACGGCCCGTCCAGCAACATCGAAGTGCTGGACGTGCTCTGCATCCTGCCGCTCAACATCGTCAACGAGAAGCTGTACGTGTTCTTGTGGTTCTGGTTCGTGCTGCTGGCGGGGATGACGCTGATCAACAGCCTGGTGCGACTGTTGCTGATGATCAGCCCGCGGCTGCGCGCCTGCTTCCTGCGGATGCGGCTGCGCTTCGTGAGTCGCGAGGCGATCGGCACCATCATCCGTCGCTCGTGCATCGGCGACTGGTTCCTGCTGTACATGCTCGGGCAGAATATGGACGCCGTCATCTTCAGCGAAGTCATGTGCGACCTGGCGCGCCGGCTCGGCCATAAGGGCAAGGACTACTCGGAGGCCTGAGCATAGGGCGACTGCAGCGGCCAGACGCCCCACTGGGCCTGATCACCCACGGACAGGTCAGTGCTACTCCCTCTCATTCCTCAGGCGCTCAGACGTCATCAATAATATGCCCCACTGGGGCTGACCACTCACCGCCAGGTCAGTGCTACCCCCTCTCATTCCTCACGCCTTCACACTTCATCGGTAAAACGCTCCACTGGGTCTGACCACCCACCGCCAGGTCAGTGCTACTCCCTCTCATTCGTCAGACCATCAGACGCCTCACTGGGTCTAGCCACCCGCCGCCAGGTCAGTGCTACTCCCTCTCATTCGTCAGGCCTTCAGACGCCCTTCTGGGTATGACCACCCACCGCCAGGTCGGTGCTACTTGCTCCCCGACCTCACCCTAGGAGATCCAACACCTCCACTGGAACCCACTGTCACACCCGCGTTATCCACTTGTCGAGCTCAGAAGCCCGCTGGCTCTGAACATCCACTGGCAAATAATTTCGAACGATGGTGAACCCCGAAAGAGTCTACTCCCGCAACGGACCGGCCAGGCCCGGCAGTCGCACGTTTGAAATCGTAAATAACTTCTTTGCCACACATAAGCTCAGCTGAGCGACACGACGCGATCGGGCCCGACCCCAACACTTGAAGCCGTAATAACCTCTTCTTTTTTTACAGCGTTTCGCATTTTATTTTCTTCATTCAGGCAGATGTGCTGTTTGATTTTGATTTTACCGTTTTTATCCAAATGTACTTCATGAAATACTTCATCTTCATCTAATCTTCATGAAATCTTTGTTCAAGGAAAGCGGCTCTCGGCACAATTTCCACCACATATCGCTCCACATTCTAATACCGCATTTCAGGTTCTGATTTTCTCACTCGTAGCCAAATCTGCTGTTAGATCTCTTCAGTTTGAGATTGTGCCAAAGGATAAAATCCAGTCCGAAGATATTACCCCCCCCCCCACACACGCACATATATATATATATATATATATATATATATATATATATATATATATATATATATATATATATATATATATATATATTTATTTGCTTGTTTCTTGATTTACCTTGGACATAGCCTAGAGTATGTTCGTTGTCTGTAGTTCAATATCAGTGCCCAGCACCAACGGCTGGACAGCAATGGAATTGATCGTATAGGGAGTCGCTTTTCGAGCGAATGAAAACGTAGGTAGGTAAAGGTATTGCAGGGTGCGATGTTTGTTGCACGCTGTGCTTTATAGGGACAGGGAATGGAGTGTTTCTTGGAATGGGGGCGGGGTGTGGGGTGGGAAGGTTAAGCCGTAATTGATCTAGAGCGGTGCAGTCGGCTGGCGCGTGAAGAGCTGAAGCCACAGCGTTGCCTGCCCGGTTGGCGGGCACATGCACGCCAACTTCGCCGCTCTGCGTGCAACTGGCTCGCGTTTCCGCCGTAAACTAGCCGGGTGGGCGTCTTCATTGGCAACGGGCGCCGACTCTAGTAATTTATTAGTGGCCAGCAGTACTGTTGAAACCTCGGTCAATCGGGTCACCTAGGAAATCCAAGTTTCCGTCGCAACCATTCACGCCGGCAGCCTTTTGCGTCACCCAGTTAGTCGGCATTGGTTTTCCCTTCAAGGGAATTGAAGTTAGTTAAGCGTGTACAATATGCTATCCGGCTTAGCTTAGATCATAACACTGAAATCATCTTCGTGGAAACAGATCCCAATGTATTCTTTCTTTGCCGAGTTTCGGTTGTGCACCAGAAAGTTAGGAGTTGAATGATGGAGACGGTGTGTATATAATTTCACGCTTTTACGACAAGAAAGAAATGCAACTGTCCTTTTGGCATTAAAACACTTATTGGCGGTCTTTCGTACAATTTGGTCAACATTGCGCTGCCCTCACCTCGGAAAATATGTCGAGAAGCGTCGAATTTATTTCCAAATTAAGAGATGAAGGGGGAAATTTCGCCCAGTGCACCACGGCCTTTATGGCTTATGCTGTCAAGCGTATCCCCCGCACTGCGACAGTTGAGGGAGCGGAATCGGCCGCTCCCCCGCAACGGGAATTCCATTAAGTAATTCAATTTTGATTTAGATTAAGTTCGATTTAGTGCTCGGTCACGTTCGATTTACTCGATTTAGTGTAGCGGTACACCGCTGTGTATCCGTTATCATGAGCATGCGATGTTGTTAGGATCAGCGAATTAAACGTGCTATCTGGCCATCATTGCCATCAGCTGTTGGCGTTTGTAATCCGAGCCGGCGACAGACAACGAAATTTGTTTGTCCACGAGCGGTATCGGAATCGCGCGGCTGCACACTGCAGGAATCGCGTGCACATTATTGCTCCAAATTGGGAACAGGTCGCGTTCGGTGTTTTCGGAAGCTTATTAGAGCGGTGAGCGGATGGCGCGATGTCAGCTATGATGCGATTAGTGCATGTGCGCAGCCAGGATCTCATTTTTCGGTTGGCTGCGCCGGTGCAGTGGTGTGCTCTTCCTCTGGCATGCCCTTTGTTTGTTTGGTTCTCCCTACCTAGGGCGGAAGTGTCAAAAAGACAGATAATTCTGCTGAGCGAGATGGAGTGGGGTACGCTCTGATGTTTCATTGTGCATTCATTGCGTACACCAGCAATGCTTGTGGGTGCATGTGCGCAAAGACATATAAAGTTACACTCATGGCGCTTATGGAACTGATATAGAGATAGTTTTTTTTTAAAGCAAGTCACTGACTTGTGCCTTATTCGTACTAAGCATTTAGATACTCCAATTTCAGTATCAGTTGAAGGAATCAGTATCAATGGTACTGTGGCTGCCGAAGGAAAACCTTCGAAGCCTCAAAGGAATTCCCTGAGGTTTTCTCAACAAGTATAGTTCATGTGTTTTCTTATTTCATGATCGTTTTCCCAGATCGCTTATTGCATTGCGGTCTCATTGCGTATTGCGTCGCTGAGTAGAGTGGCTCCTTTCGCAACATTGCGATGACTCGCACCCCTTAGTCCTCGCCTTTCCGGTCGGAGGGGGGGGGGGGGCGAGGATATCGGAGCTCCCTCTACAGGATTTTTCGGGATAACGGCTGATCGAATAGACGCATATGCATCACATTTTCAATGGCTTCTAATATATCTGTTTTGCATGTCTCGTCAAAGTTTCAAGTGCAGGTCATCAAGGCCATTGACCCGGGTAGGGACAAAGTGAATAATGCTCAAAATGTTTCCAGTGCCGTCATCCGGGACAGTCGCAACATATAAGCACCAAACTCAGATCATGCCATGCCATCAAAACGAACAACGTGCCACCTCGAAATTTTAGTTAATGTCAAGATTACTAACCTGAATTCAGATCAATTTTGGCCATATTTACCGTATTAAGTTGGAAGAATTTAATTTGAGATAATTTTCCATGCCGTAAGTGACAAAGAGCATGTAATAAGCGTTCTAGATTCGAAATGTGTCGAAGGTTTAGGATATCGGGCCAGATCAAGTATAACGTATATTCTACATAATGTCATCACATACATAATGTTGCTATTCCCCGCGAAGTCACGTCTGAATTCGATTTCAGCGTCGCCTAGGTCGTGCGACATGACATTAGATGGCCAACCAATGACCTGAGATGACCTGACCTGGTGTGACCTGAGCTTATTTGACGTGATTTAACCTTTCTTTGAAATTACTTTCCAAACAACGTACACTTCACACTTAGGTGAAGGTCGAAGTGATCGCTTGATCAATATATGCATTGCCCGAATGTGACCTAAGGCCAGGTCACGAGGTCAGAAGCTGAACAGTTTACAAAAATATGTCATTATCATACCAGTTCTTCTTGGAATACAAGTTTGTATACTTCAAAGGTGATATACCGGGATGTTGAAGCTCGAACTTGCTTGACCTGGCCATACGCGTGACCTGACCTTACCTGACCTTAGGATTTTTGGATGTGAAGCAGATGCACACATTTTTCTTGAATGGTTCTGGTGAAAGCATCCGCGACATACATGCTAATATTTTAAGCCATTTCCCAAGAAAGGCCATGTCACTGTTTGACCTATTATGACCTTTAGCGACATCGGCATGGTTGAAAGTGAATATAAAAGATGATGATATGAGCTCTTACTATATTGGCTTGCCAATTATATGTCCACTGTGTCTCCAACGTGCATAATTCGGAAACTGGTTTTGGAGCATGATTCTGACCCAACCTGACCTATCCCGTCTCGACCTTTTTACTATTGTCAATATAGGTACATCTATGTTCCATCCATGTTAATTCTTGAAGAGCAACGCTGAAAAAAACTCCATGTTTTTTAAACAATGTCCAAGAATTTCAGTCGAGGTCAATATATTGATATAATATTACCTCAGGCCACGATTATCGGGTCAAAATACATGTCTAAGGCATGATTTGGGGTTTCCGTAGTCAATCTTTCTTGCAGCTTTTCTCATTTTATCCTAGCTTATATAGATCGGCAGTTAGAGGGGCTTTCAAGAGACTCTTCCCCGCGGCCCGATGAAGGTGGATTTGTCAGCCGGCACGGTGAGAGTTGGATATAAGCTGCACTCCTGCCTGCATGCTTACGGAAGTTTTCACCTCTCGATGTATGTGTTTACAGGTCCTACTCTCACTGGTGAAGAACAGCGCCTGGTGGAATGTGCACTGCATGCTGTACATAATGTTTATGCCTCCTGCTAACCCAGCTGTTTGGGTAGTCTGTCTGGCTGTGCGTCTTACACGTGTCTTTTGTTGCAGTGTTCGCGGTTTGGCGGTGTCACGCGCTGGAGTCCGATCGTCCCCATTTGGCGATGGCACGCGCGGGAGCCCTGTCGTCCTCGACTGGTTGCGGCATGTGCTGGAGCCCGGTCGTCGCTGTCTGGAGGTGTCATGCGCTGGAGTCCGATCGTCCCCGTCTGGCGGTGTCACGCGCTGTAGCCCGGTCGTCCCCGTTTGGCGGTGGTATGCGCTGGAGTCCGATCGTTCTCGTTTGGCGGTGTCACGCGCTGGAGCCCGGTCATCCCCGTTTGGCGGTGGTATGCGCTGGAGCCCGGTCGTCCCTGTCTGGAGGTGTCACGCGCTGGAGCCCGGTCGTCCCTGTCTGGAGGTGTCACGTGCTGTAGCCCGGTCGTTCCCGTTTGGTGGTGTCACGCGCTGGAGCCCGGTCGTCCCCGATTGGCGGTGGTATGCGCTGGAGCCCGGTCGTCCCTGTCTGGAGGTGTCACGCGCTGGAGCCCGGTCGTCCCTGTCTGGAGGTGTCACGCGCTGTAGTCCGGTCGTTCCCGTTTGACGGTGTCACGGGCTGGAGCCCGGTCGTCCCCGATTGGCGGTGGTATGCGCTGGAGCCCGGTCGTCCCTGTCTGGAGGTGTCACGCGCTGGAGCCCGGTCGTCCCTGTCTGGAGGTGTCACGCGCTGGAGCCCGGTCGTCCCTGTCTGGAGGTGTCACGCGCTGTAGCCCGGTCGTCCCCGATTGGCGGTGGTATGCGCTGGAGCCCGGTCGTCCCTGTCTGGAGGTGTCACGCGCTGGAGCCCGGTCGTCCCTGTCTGGACGTGTCACGCGCTGTAGCCCGGTCGTTCCCGTTTGGCGGTGTCACGCGCTGGAGCCCGGTCGTCTCCGTTGCTCGTGCCGACGTTCGAGTAAGTCGGAGCCTATGATCGAACCGTGTCCGACACCGCGAGCTCCAGTGCGCAGCCGACCATCACTTAGTGCGTTCGATACAAGAAGTGGTTCTTTTGTTTGGGTTTGTTTCAGTTTATGATGGTTGACAGACAGCATTCCAATACCATCCGTAGTGGAATACCGTCCGTCTGCAACTAAATACCGTCCACCCACAACTCAGCAGGTATTTCGTTTCCACTGTTTGGGCGCGTTTGTGCTGCGGCAGATCGAATGTTCAGTGATCAGTTCGGCGTGGCCAGTTTGTGCCTTGCTGGCACTCCTGCTCACTCAGGTAGGCTGCCGCCAGAAGTGCTGCTCAAGGTATTGATCAGTGTCCGTAAGTGATCTCGTGTTGGCCCGTGTCGGTGGACAGCGACGCAGCAGTTCTGAGTCTATGAGCCGTGTACCCCCCCCCATCCCCTCCCCAGAGTGCCTGCCGTGGTGCCCGTCCACTGCCCGCCGGGTCCCCCCGCGCTGGCACATCTCTGCTTCGTACGTGTATGTGTTTTTCTAGCACGCAGCGAATGATTCATCCTATCTCAGATTTAATGCGCATTTAATTGCACTCAGTATGAAAGTTGCGTGCGCAACCATGAGTATTTCCAGGTGGCTCACCTCGCTTGTTTGTGTTTCGCCTGATATGTGAGGGGCCATCACAGTTGTACTTGCATGATCAATTGTCGGGTAGCCTAGTTTTGCGTTGTGAAAATATACATCGATAATATGACAGATGTTTGAGCTATGGCGTGCTGCTTCCTGAATCTATGCACCGTGGACTTACCAGGGATGAAAGATCTTGTGCTGACTCGAGTTGATGGAAAACGACACAGCAATTGTGCGGCATGAAGGAGGGAGTGACGACCTGGGTACCTGTCTGAGTGCTTGCTGCGCTCAGATGTACCTCTATTCTCCGGCGGATCTAGGGAAGGGACACGGGGGCCATGCCATCTCAAAAGGCTGTTTTCATGAACTTTTACACTAAAATCAAATTTTCTTGAAGACTAAAAACAGTTTATAACATAAATATTGTCTTAAGTAAACCCACAGGATGTTAGTTGTTCAAATCTGAAGAGCTTAAAAAATGTAATGGATAACAAAATTGAATCCCCCTCCCCCCCCCACACACACACAAAGGTGAAAACCCAGTTTTCTGGATCCACGACTGCCTCGACTACATGTATTTATGCGCGTTATTTATGTTCTCTCATCCAGCGTGTCTCATCTGATCGCTTTCAGTCGAACGTTGATCATTGCGCAATAGGTGTCACAATAATCCAGCTAGGGATGTGGAAGTTTTATAGCACACTATGAAGGATGAGAGGTTGAACCTCTCATCGGGTGGATATGCCCGAAATTATAAGGAGCCAACTACCCAGCTGCTTTCCATGCACTTATGATCAGGATGACGATAAGCAGCAGCTAAGTGGCTAAACGCACCATGAATATGCACACCACAGATTATTTCTGGAACCCTGTATTGGATCTGCTGGTCCAGCAGCGGCATCGTCGTTGCCGCTGGACCATGACGTCAGAACCTGTTGGCGGAAAGTCCGACGTCAGGTTTTCGGGATGAAAAGGTCTATCGGTTTCTTGTGACATATTTAAAACGCAACATGCCCAAAATTATGAATGGACGGACGGATGCAAGAAGGAAAAGGCAAAATAATATTTTCATTAAAATAATAACAAAATAATAACATTTTCATTTGGATCGTTGTTGCCGTGATTTATCGAGTGATTTTCTTACAGTTGACACCATTCGCAATCAATGAGCAGATGTCTTAATGGAGAGAGATAATAAATATTTATTTAAACACTATATGAGTGCTCGAAGGACAGCGACGTGGAAAATTTTGCTCCATGCACAATGACTGATGCTCGTCAACAATGCGCATATATTTGCTGATGTTCACCGCATAATCTTCCGAACGTAACAACTTCGTAAAGCTATGATGTGAAAATTGTCCATAGACATTCCCAAGGGGATATTTTTAGCTGTGATCTTATTCTTTAAGCTGATGAAAATGAATGGCAGGCGGTGTCTCCAAATTCGGTTTCGGTTCGGCGGTTCCTCTGAATCCTTATTCATCTCCGAGAAGGGATAAAGACGGGTTGAGGAACGAGAAAACGAGGGATGTTACGTCCATTTTGTCTCCTGCTAAAAATCCTCGGTAGAAGTTCCCATTGTTGATGGGCGTGTCGGCTTTACTAGTTAAGAATCCGAACTAAAGTATATTAATACGACTGGAGTCGCTAGGGCCCGTCATTCGGGTGGCGGAAAACAAAGTAAAACCGTGCAACTCAGCTCCAAAGGACTTGTTGGATCGGAATTTGGTTACGGATGAAGAAATCACGCGACAATATTTACAAGGACCTCACACAAGACGGCAGTACGACACCGTCGCCAGTAGCATAATCGTCTGAGCTTATACACGAAAGCTAACGTCCGAATAAATGTAGTTCCACATTATTTTGGACGATGCTAGTGAATTACTTTCGACAACAATTGGAGGCAACACATTCTAAGAATATACTTTTCTGTCACAGAACTGCTGCTGTCATAACCTCGTCGACATCGTTTCTTTTTATTTTAAATATGTGACCTCTGTTATGTCTATTAAACATTCGAAAAAGCGGCGAGTATCTAGCGCATCAATGTCGTTCATAATCCAATCCCACCATCCCTGAATCATTCTTGACGCTCTCCTCTGAACTCGCCCAATTGACGATAGCTATATTTTGGTCAAACTGGGGGTCAGGGGGTATTGTTTTGTATACCTTTTGGATCAGGGATTCCGCCACGTCATCTTGATAGTGTGAGGGGGGGGTGAATAGTAAAGGCGATCTCAAAACCTGTCTGGCACGCAGGCTAAAACAAAATACAGAAATTCCATGAACCATCGGGTTTGCATTGCCACTGATACTGGGTCAGTTTTCATATATTACAGTGAGACATTGCAACATTATAACTTTTGTCCGTATTTCAAGAAAACAACTCAATTTAACTGTATTTACAAACTACACACGGTGGGCGCGAATGGGACCTGGCCAGAGCACTCCCCTGATTCCGATATCATTGAATACGTACGGAAATTACAACAGAGCGCACATGCGGAGAGTATGAGGCCACAGCTTATCTCTCCCCTGTCTCCCGTGACCTAATTCTACCCCATGCTCCTAGTTCCTATGCTTGTGCGGGGGCGTTAATTTCTGAATATTACTATGGGGGAATGCACGGAGGAAATGGGCGGGCCCAAATGGATTGGGGGGGGGGGGGGGGGATCGCACCTCATGGGGTTCATGTTAAAAGTTGAAATTATTGCGACGCCAAGCCATCACTGGAGTGCCAAGGCCCTCTCAAACGTATACAAACTGGCATTAATCAGCTTATGGTCTGCACAAAATCTCGAAAGGTAATGCAACGCAGCAGGGGTGTCCTTTGTATGCTTTTGGAGGGGCATGTTCCCCTCAATGTTCAATTTTTCCCCTCCAATAGTGAATTCCCCCCC
Organism: Ashinkailepas kermadecensis; assembly: GCA_034440615.1. Taxonomy (NCBI): domain Eukaryota; kingdom Metazoa; phylum Arthropoda; class Thecostraca; family Neolepadidae; genus Ashinkailepas; species Ashinkailepas kermadecensis. The sequence goes on from JAOTOM010004458.1 coordinate 115,882, forward strand.
TCCTCAGTGCGAAATGCAAATGGGCACACATAACAAATCATAAGCGTGCGAGCTACGAACAGAGCGGGGGCGCCGATGGTCCCACCGATGGTCCCGCCGATGGTCCCGCCGATGGTCCCACCGATGATCCCACCGATGGTCCCGCCGATGGTCCTACCGATGGTCCCACCGATGGCCCCGCCGATGGCTCTGGAACTAGCGACGTCCGTCCGCCGTTCACTCTGTTGACCTGTCATTCAGGACGGTTGTTTCCAGACGACTAACTACCTCAGTTAACGTCGCAACTATACCCTGTAGTGTGGCCAACGAAGTGGTGTCCGGAGACACTGCGCCTACTGGCACCGTCTGTGCTGCTGAATAGCTTGCCGCCATTGCTGACACCAGGCTTGAAGCCGAGGCTTCCAAGAATGTCAGCTGCGGTAGCTAATTGACCCAGAGGATCTTCCTTTGACGGCAACGATATGCTGCCCATGCTGCCTACAGCAGCACTTGGATAAATAGTCTTCAACAGCCCACGGACAACAGCCCACGGATTCAACATCTCCTGCTGTACCCAATTCTGAGTGCATCCGCAGGAGCAGCTGGAACGGCTTCTGGTCTTCGAGCTGCTGGCGGAGCATTAGGGCTTCTAGAAGGGCCGCTTGCGATTGCGCTAACCTACGCCTCAGGGTGTCAATAAGTACCATGAAACTGGGTGTCTGAACCGTGGTAATATCGATCCGCACCGGCGTGGAGATCGACACAGAAAGGCTTGCCACCAGCAGGTCCAACTTGGTGCTGTCTTCTTGGATTCCAGCCACCCGAAACGCACAGTCCGTCTGCGTCGGCTAGAGGTCTGTCTTTTCCAGAAAAAGGAAAACAAACTATGATAGCCTGAATGCGGCCAGCTACTGGCTTGCAGATGCGGGAGTCAGCGGCAGATACAGTGGGAACTGGGGACATGTGCCCCCAGGAAGGTGGTCGCTCTTCCTGCCAGGAAAAGGCGCCCATCCGGGAAGACTCGGCTGAACCCCCTATAATTTTTAGTCAGACGCGCCCCTCCGAGAGAAAAAGGCGCCGAGTCTTCCCCACGAATTTTTCGACCAGAGGCTCCCCTCGGAAGGAAAGGACAACACTCCGGGCAGGAGCTGGCTCAGAAATTGTCATGAGGGGAACTTGGTCTCTGGAGGGGCGCCTCTAGCTGACAAATTTGACGGATGGGGTGCACTCAGACCATCCTGGAGGAGTGCCTTTACCTTCCAAGGAGGCCTCTGGCTGACAAATTTAAAGGAGTTCACTCAATCGCGCTAAATGGGGGCCTTTTCTTTTCAAGGAGAGCCTCTGGCTGAAAAAAATAGATGGAGATGCAATCGAGCTTCCCGGAGTGGAGCATTTTTCCGGCCGAAGGGGCGCCAATTTCCATGGGGGCACATGCATTCAGTGCCACCCCTGTATCCGCCCCTGCCTCCAAGTACTTTCGCAGTGGCGCCCGTCCAAAGAAATGGCGCCCCATCAGACAAGTGCCCCCCCCCCCCCACCACCACCACGGCAATTCCTGTTTCCGCCCCTGGCAGGAGTCCCTGGCGCTGGCAGGGCCGCCGCGCCGTGGACGTTAAATTGTTGGGTTTTGAAAATTACTGTTTTTGCACATCCTCGTCTTTTTCCCGGGGCTACAACATGGTGTTTTCCCGGGGCTACAACATGTCCAATCTTCATAATGGGGTATAATTATTTTCCGATATATTTTTTTTACTACATCTGTAATAAAATACCTTCTTTTATATTATCCTTGACCCGTACTATAACGACTACTTTGGATATTCCGCAAGCACGTATCTTTTTGGGGAGTGGCGAAACATACGTATTTCACCATGTAAATACATAGGACATTAAGACCGCCGCCAGGTCGTTCAATTTGACACCCCCGCAATTCCTATATTTACCAACGGATTTCGATTTTGTGTTACATACGATGCGCTCATCCATGTTTAGCAAAGTCCCAAGATTGCCTTACAATATCGCCGCCCGTTTATGAGATAATGTTTAAAAAGAACAGAAGTGGGGAATTCTGACCCCCATCATTCGGTGCACGTGCGAAACAGCCGCATCTTATACCTACAACAACCCTGTAGAATTTTGCCCTCCCCCATCATTTTCATAAAACAACACCTATGCAACGCAGGCTTCTTGTATTACGTCTGCAGCTCATTGCGTTGGTTACGTTCAAGGCGATATATGCCGTTACGTTCATCTGTGACGTCATCACTGAACAACAACATCATGTGGTGGATAAATATTTTCCAAACTTCACAACTTCCAAACACACAACGTTTACAATCTCCAAATTTGAAGTTAACTTCCAAAGTATCTCAGATAGGAACCTAGGCAACCGAATCTGAATTGACTTGACTTGACCTGACCTAACCGAACCTAGCCTTCCAATTTAGAAGCTAACTTTCAAATAGGAAAGTATGAACTTTGGAAAATATTGACGCCTCCTATTTGGGACATTTGAGAAATTATTAACTTTGGATGATTGAACACCGCCACCCCGCCCCCTACATGTACACATCGTACCCCACGTGGTGCGCGCGGAAATCGTTTCATGTAAGTTTGCCGGTATTCGGGTCTGTTTGTTTTTTGCTTGTTTTTACTGACCATTTTCTTGTTTTGATTTTTAGTCGAAGCACTTTTGGTTCTTTTGACAATTACAGCCCTTTGTTCTTGGGATGAGCTGCACAGAAATTGAAATACAACTGGATTTTATTCCGAGAGGTCGTCATTTTCGTTTGTCTTGACGCATGATGTGTCTAGATCTGGCTGGCAAGGTTGAAGTGGTATCATCAGCATCCAGGGATCCTAGTTCTAGTCCTGAAAGGAAGGCACATTCAAAACACTTCAACTTGTCCTTTGTCAAATAAGTGCAAGAAATGATTGTGGCTCTCAGGCTGGCCTCCCATTGATTCCATGGCTGGAGGTCTCATGTTGATGTAGCAATGGGATCAAAGTCCTTATTTTCAGGACATAGGTATTTTCGGCTTGAATAGGGAAAATTATAACTTAAAATTAGCATGGTACGAACCAGCCCCCCCCCCCCCCCAACCCAGATGGTATATCCAGCCATGGTTGATGGGCATGAGTGAATTTGCAGTTTGGGTTAATTTTGAACTCTTGGTACCTATTTACTTTCAAAATGCAATATTTATGAATGTCATTGGCATTAGGTATGTGACCACTCATTTCATTGATTTACTCTGCAAATGCATACTTCTCAGTTGGCAGGCAAAATAACACAAAGAAAGCGGCCTGGAGTTGGGTAATATAGCATAGGAAATGCAAAAGCAAAAATAAATCAACAGAACCTAACCTTGCCTAGCTTAACCTATAAATTTGCACTTTATGGGAATTTCTGATTTCTTGGAATTTCTTTTGCTAATGCAATGTTTATGAATGTGCTGACCATGTGACCTGTTAGGTATCTCTTCTGCAAATGTATGCTTTTCAGTTAGGAGGCAAAATAATGCACAAAAAGGGGTTGGAGTTGGGTTAACATGGCATAAAATGTAATGTTAAAAATCAAGACAAAATGGTGTAGCATAACCAACCAACTAACATAGCCTTCCATTCAAGAAAACAATTTTTAAAGTAAAAGTTTCCAAACTTTTTCTCAAATTTTCAAATAGAAAAACTTAACCTATGCTAGCCTGAGTTGTTTTTTTTAGGGAAAACACTCATATAAAAACAGATTTCTTGATTTGCTTCCAACTTACAACAAATCCCTGACCTAACCAAACATAGCAAAGCCTAACCCCTTTGTATGCTTCATGGGGGAAAATGTGTACATGTTAAGTCATAAAGTCAAAGTGTTAAGGCTTAATAAGAGCCACAGGGGCCCATCTGGGTTAAGCCTATCTAGAAAAGATGCTATAAATGTACATACTCTCACCCCAATCAATCTCTTATCTCAAGTTCCTAGGGAGCTATATATCCCAGCCTATCCAGCACCATTCACCTGATATTGCATAACACACGCAACCATTGCAAACTCCTCCAATCATACCCATTGTGCTAACATAGCCAATCTCATCAGTATCACATCCCAACCCCTTTGACTGGAGACCTGTTGTCGCTTAACTGTCCTACATCTCAATTTGTCTAACCTGAATTGATAACCCCTATGTGATACTCTAAACTGAAGAGCACCATTCAAATTGACCTGATCTAGTCCTTTAACAATTTTGTACTTTTCAATCATGTCCCCCCTTAATCTCCTATACTTGAGTGAGTACATATCTAATGCCACAAGCCTTTCTCCATATTCTAAGTTACCTGTTCCACTGATGAGTCTAGTTGCCTTGTGGTGCACTCTTCCTAACATATTTTCAATCTTTTTCTAGGTAGGGGCTCCATGCTAGTACAGAATATTCCAAGTGGGGTTGCACATATGCTTAGTACAGTTTTTTTCATGACTTACTTGCTCTTATATATCACACTTCTATTACTGAGTCCCAGCATTCTGAGTGCCCTGTTCCTAGCTGAGATACATTGTTTTTTTGCTTTAAGGTCTTTTGAAACCAACACACCTAAGTCCCTTTCATCTTCAATAACATCCAGTTCCCTCCCTCCCATTGTATATCTGAAAGTCTCACCTCGAGACCCCAGGTGTATAACCTTACACTTGTCATAGTTGAAAGACATCTGCTGTCATCATTTTTCTTTTAAAAATCAGATAGAAGACCTAACCTAACCTAACCTAGCATGATCTGTTTTTGAAGAAAAAGTTTGATTTATGTCAATTTTGTGTCAAATTTGTTCAACTTCAAACAAAAGCCAAACCTATAACATATCCTAATCAAACTTCTCCACTTTGTCTTCCAGAAGTCTATCATATGCCATGGTCCATCCCTTTGATGCAAAATGCACACCATTTGAATGGGTGTTGACTAAGATGCAGCAAAATGTGTCCACTCAATCAACATCACAATATGCACAACATAACATCCATGCTCAGTATTTAACAGCATTATCACAACATGCAACAGCATGAATCACACCATGCACAACCTTGATGTAGCATGGCACCTTATGTGGGTGCAAGGGACATTCAAGGCTGCTTCCTTGCAGGGGCATGACAAAGTTTTTGTTCTTGCAACAAATAGCCACAGGCTGCAAGGGAGCACAGGTGGGCATCAGGGACATGCCATTGCACCTTGGTATAAGGCCAATACATGATGACACTATTGCTTCAGGGTGACAATAAGAAGACATAAAGACCTAAAAGATCAGTGCAACTATGAGCCACAAGGGCCCTTCTTGGTAGAAGAAGTATCAACATTGTGCTTCTTGATGCATATTTATGAAGTATTCATGCCTTGGTTTTAGCATCATCTCATTTTTATAAGTATCATGCCTATGCTCACTATAATGGATAGTGATACATGTGCATGAAACAATGTAATGCCAGGTAAAAATTTACCTATGATATGGTTTTTATACAATAACAGCTTATGGTATGGGTATTGCTATTGGCATTGTTGGACTAGGTATCCATAATTAGGTATCTCTGAAAGGAAAGAAGAATGGTGTGGTCCCACAGGCCCTATTGGCTCAAAATTGAACTTGAAGGACCAAAGTATTTAAATGGTATTTGTATGGATGCCCCTAACCATAAATCAGTAAAAGAATGCATGCACTGGACTTGTTGAAGCTTTCCTAGCAATTTCTTCAGCTATCATTTCTTTGGGCTATCCCGTATAAGCAGATAAGTTTATATATTCATATATTTTATAATCATGTACATTTTGGGTATTTTTGTCTTAAAATGTGTTTTTTGTTGATTTTTTTTGAATTTTTATTCACAATACCATGTTTATGAAGGTGATTATGATGATGGGACCATTTATTTTCTGTGCAAATGAAAACAAAAATTTAATTAAAAAGAAAAAATTGCTAAATTTGCTATCTTAAAAAACCTAAACTAACCTAACCTAACTAAATCTAGCCCATTTTTTTACTTTATGGAGGCAAATGCATGTGAAAAAAAACATTCTTGTTACCACCTTAAAGCACCATAATACCAAAAAGTTTCCAAGAAAAATCACAAAAGAGATTCCAAATACATTTTGATTTTTTTCCTCAAAAGCAGGTAAGGTTAGGTTAGGCTGGGTAAGGTCTCTTTTTTTTTAAGTTTTAGGATTTTCAGAAAATAAATTTCTTGACATTTTTCTAATTTTATTTTTTGGATTTTTTTCTCCATAGGTAGGTTAGGTTAGGTTAGGTCATGTTGCATCTTTATTTTATTTTGTAAACATTTTATGCTATGCTAGCTAACTCAGAGCCCCTTTTTGGCATTATTTTGCTCACAACCTGAAAAGTAAGCATTTGCACAGAAAATAAGTAGGTCCATCATCTTAGTCACCTTCATAAACATGGTATTCCAAAGAAAAATTACAAAACATACAAAAACATCTTAAGAAAAATTTACCAATTTTTGCTACTTTCAGACTTGTATTTGTAATAAGTATTCATGTGTTTTGTGTTTCTGATTTTGTATGTATATTTTCAAAGTTCATGGACTTTTCTTTATTGAATGATAAACTAAAAGATTACTCATATATTCATAATATTTATGTACATAGTTATTAAAATATATACACAGTGATGCTGGGTAAGCACTCAGCCTGCGTTTGGTCTGTCACATGGCTATTGGTACATAATCATCTTGTTGAAAACTTTGGAAACTTAAACCTCTAGATGCCCAACCAATTTTATGCAAATGTGATAGCAGAGTGCTGGTATCAAATCACTGATTTAGGCAGGACTAGTTTGGGGACAGTGAATAGGTTAATCCTGTGGCCTCAATTTCTTCTGGAACCTAGTTACAACATCCACCTGGGGAAGTATAATACCAGCTATCATATAACTATCAAGGAGTGATTCTAGGGTAATTTTCCAATTGTGTAAAATTATCCACTGGGCATGAAGTGACAAAGAATGTATGCACTGCATCCATACCAATACAGTTGAAATCCATCACTGAGTCCCTGCACCACACCACCCCATTGTGCTGATTTTCTTGTGTGTCATCAAGCTGGAGCACACATGACACATTTGTGTTTTCAGTTGACAAACTGGCATCATGAGCTGCGGTTCTAGTGGATCGGCGGCGGCAGAAGGTGTGCCTTCTGTTGCAGCTGCAGCTGTTCTTGTCAGCAGTTCACCACTTCCAGCAGACACTCCAACTGTGCAAGGTGTGGTTTGCTTCCTTTGCTGTCATGTTGCCTTTGTAGGTGCCAGGAAACATCCCATATCGGGTTGTGCACTGACTTTTACACTGATTGTGTACTGACCCCGAACTTTGCTGATGTGCAATGTTCATTCATGCACAATCACATGAAATATTTGGTGCTAGTTCTGGCCCTGAAGCCTGAATGATATACAATCAGTATTATTATACTTGGAGGAATAATTGCAAAACGTTGGTGACCGTGAGTCATGATACATGACTGGAAATACTCAGCCTTACTGGATTTCAGCTCAGCGATGACAAGTGGCTACATAAGCCATTTTTGCTTCTCATGGCCTGCCCGGCCAGATGACCTTGACCGGTCACCACGTGACTGCCTGGTGGCATGTGCCAGTGGGCCAGTCAGGTGGTAGCATGTGCGAAGGGATTATCTCTACTTTATCATCCAGAGATCATCCGGTAATGCCGATGTTTTCAGACTGATTTAACATCAGAACCGTCATGTACACTACCTAATGTGTACACTCTGATATGATACATAAAAGCTGACTGTACGCCTTGTCGTGAGACATAGTGATATATCCTGTAAACCTGCATGCTTGTTGTCCACTTCAATTCCAGTTACAACCTGTGACATAGTTTGAAGTTCAGAAGAAATAATTTGAAGGTCACTGAACGTTTGAAGCAGATCAGGTATGTTTTTGCTTGTCATTTCTTGTTTTGCTTTCCTTGCAGGATATGACTTTAATCAAGGTGTCGATTATCACAAGCTGCTGCAGTCGTATACTAGGAGTGGCTTCCAAGCGACAAACTTCGGTTTGGCCGTACAAGAAATAAATAAAATGGTAAGTGTAACAAGCAGTTCAGGCACTGTTTATGTAATACTGCGACTCGTCATGTATCTCTGCACAGTTTGCATAACAGTGGTCACATGAAATTTTTTTGTGATCCAAGGCAGTCTTGAAATTATGAGATACCAATGTTTCGTGATCCGTTTGTGCAGTGTTTAGGGATGCTCGGAGCTGTCTGTGGCGGGACGTGGATATCAGCCCGAAAAGTCATTTGCTATTTGTCTGGGAAGTCTGGTTGGCTCCGGAAGTGACAGAGTCTCAGCTGGTGCAGCTGGTAACAAGACAGATGGTATCGACTATCTCTAACGTGCCAGTAGGTGTGGCATACTAAATTCTTGGGTAAAGTTATGTAATCGAGCTGGCACTACGTGGTCGGCTGGCAAGCTCAGGGTCTGTGTAGCGTTTTTTTTTACCTGGCATAGCTTAGTTTTGATCCTGACCTGGGATCGGCACGATAGCGAACGCTCAGAATGAATGCATTTGGGAAGCGTCGCCTGGGTGCTTTGGGTCGATGAGCGTGTGACGGAGAGTGTGACGCGTGCTCGGTTCGCCAGCTGACGGCGCGGGACGGGCCGCCGGCCGAGGACGACAGCACGTGCGACGACGAGTTCACTCGGCGGCGGCGAGCCTGCACTCTGTTCCTCGGCTACACGTCCAACATGATGTCTGCCGGCGTGCGGGAGAGCATCCGCTTCCTGGCACAGCACAGTCTGGTCAGTGGCACGTGACGCTGCCGGCCTGCGCCGGCGAGAAGCCGGCGCGGGACGCCACCCACCGCCGTGCCGGAGTGGTAGTTCGACGTCCGGTGACAGCCAACATGACAAGTTGGAGTTATGTCATGTTACACAGGTGTCGCCAGGCCGGCATCTGGCCTGTGATATTGCAATGACACCCGTGCATATTTCGTGATCGGAAGATGAAGGCCGAAAGCTTGTGGTGTTTGCGTGGACAGTGCATTGTGGACTGTTGCGTTTTGCAGGTGGATTGTATCGTGACCACGGCTGGAGGTGTGGAGGAGGACTTGATCAAGTGTCTGGCGCCCACGTACGTGGGCTCGTTCGAGCTTGACGGCGCGGGCCTCCGGAAGCGCGGTATCAATCGGTGAGTGAGACAATCGTTTCGATATTGATAGTACCGGTCGTATATTCATACCCGTTGATTCCAGAACAATTATTCGTGGGGAAATGGTCATAATCAGAATTGTGTGACGATAAGATGTTCACGGTGGGATGTCGTCATATGGCCTGCGATGGTCTTTCCGCGACGATGCAGATTGCCATTGGTGTTGCAAGAACATGCAGCCAGCTATGAACGAACCCTGTTCTAGCATTATGGTAATATGTAGCCGGTCTTTCTGTGTGCCTTTGGACATGTATTTCGTGCAAAGTATTAGCCAATAATCCTCGGACGTGATTACTCTTGCCACTACGTCTTTGAATGTCGACGATTTGGGGCTAATTGGTTTCCGTGAAGTTTTTTTTTCCTGTGCGTCCATCTGTCAAGTTGCTCACATTTCAGGATAGGCAATCTACTGGTACCAAACGACAATTACTGCAAGTTTGAGGATTGGGTCATGCCGATCTTGGACAAAATGCTACAGGAACAGCAGGATAAGGTACAATAACCTCGACTGTCGTCCTGTCTCGTCTGTATTGACAGCCAATTTGTCCATCATTGATTTGGAACATCCGGGCGGTAAATTTTCGATGAGCCTCGAATCTGACCGGTGGCAGTTGCAGTGGACTGATTGTACTTGTTTGGCATAGTGTGTTGAGGCCCGGACAGTATTCAGCAATCTGGTGAACAGCAGTGACAGGTCATAGAAACACAACGCCAACCCGATACAAGCTCCCTCCACAGTAACTCGAGCCACGCTCCCATCACACCAGGCCCGGACATTTCCCCGCCGCAGTAACTCGAGACAAGCGCCCCCCCTCAGTAAGCCGAGACACACTCACTCCCCTGTGATCCGAGACTTACTCCCACCGCGTCAGACCCGGACGTTCCCCCGCCGCAGTAACCCGAGACCTGTTTCCACCGTATCTGGCGGAGGAACGCTTCCTCCGCAGTAACCCAAGACATGCTCACTGCTCGTATCTTATCAGGCAGAGACGTGCTCCCGCCACATTAACCTGAGACATGCTTTCGCCGCTGTGATCCGAATCTGGCACGCTACCGCCAGTGTCCGGAGTATGGAACGTTCCCGAATTTGTTTATGTTCTGCTGTTCTAAGCTAAATGTAAATATTTGGTACGCAGCATGGCACATACCCATCTTTCATGATTAAGAACACTGTTCATTTTTTACGTCCTTTTCTTGCTTTCCAGATCAAATCAAAAGACATGCGGTGTTCTTAGTTACTTGGTCGTGGTCATCATGTGTGTCATGCCCTGTCGTGAATAAATACGATCCGTGATTTAATACAAATAATATTCACACCAAAGGCTTCGGCTAACAGTAGCACGCAGAAGGAATATAGCACAGACTGTCCATAACAGCCACTGTACGTGGAGGGCATGTATTGTGAAATAAATACATAAATAAGGTCCAGGCCGTGGTGTCAGGCCCATGACAATACCGATTAAACGTGTAATTAATTCTAAGTTGACTCTTCTAGTCACTGAATGTATTTATGAAGGAGAAATCAGTGACAGAGGCATACACCCAGATATTGAAGGTTTTTGTGAGGAAAAAAATATAGCCTTGATGACCTTTTTCTCTTGACCTTATATTGCAAGATCTGACAAACCTAAGACAAATAATGAGCTTGAAAAATAACAAGAATCCCTGGCGAAATCGTTCCCTTCGTAACAGCCTTCGTCTTGCCTCTGGAGCCCCATGGCATTTGTACTTTCAGACCATTTTAGTTATATTTTCTTTGTGACCTAACATAATATCTTGTAACTCCAAATGGTTGTTGTAGTGTCTGTCCCGTCCGCCAGGTTGTATTGTGATGATCGCCCGGTGGCTGTAAGGGGATTGACGACGCCGAGTGGCGGTTGCAGTGCGCTCCTCGTCCAGCAGGATGTATTCTGATCGCTGTCCAGCGGCGGTAATGGAAGCTGACAACACCGGGCGGTTGCTATAGTATCTGTCCCTTCCGACAGGGTGTGCTGTGGTCGCCATCGCGCATGGCCGCCCGTCTCGGCGAGGAGATTGGTGATCCGAGCTCTGTGCTGTATTGGGCCGCCAAGAACCGGATCCCCGTGTTCAGTCCAGCCCTGACTGACGGAAGTCTGGGTGACATGATGTACTTCCACTCGTACAAGCGGCCCGGTCTCGTGCTGGACATACTCTCTGGTGGGTGACTGTGGTGGCACCTGCACCCGTCAGTAGATGCAAGGTCGGCAGATGGGGACGAGTGGTCTAGGGGTAAGATGCTCGTCTCGCAATCGAAAGATTGTGGGTTCGAATCTCACCTGTCGCTACTCATCGCCCGCGACCAATCGGCGTGAGAGATTGGCGACGCTATATGACTCAACGGTCGACGTGTCGTAAAACCAATAACCAACAAGGTCGGCAGATACGACCTGGTATCTGTCTGCTTTTTGGCGACTTAGTGCATTTTCATCAACTGGTGCACTTTCTGAATGATACTTTCTATCCGAAATAACAGGTTGTGAGCTCGGCACTAGTTATAATTATTATTTTCGCTGACGTTTAAAGTCAAATTGTCCCTGCGCGGCTGATATTTTTGCTCCTTTCCATTGTGTAGCATGAGACTTGAGTAACTTGGATGGTTTGTTTTTGCCACTGTCGTCAGCGTGTGTATGCGTGTGATGGTATCCCGCCGTGTGTCCGGGGTGGTTTCACCTGGACATTCGTGCTGGGCAGCTTCGCCTGGTGATTAGACGGTTCAGCGTATGGATGTGACGTGCCCGACGAGTGTATCCCTCGTCGTCCCAGATCTGCGCCGCCTCAACTCGATGGCGGTGAAGGCGCAGAGCACGGGCATGGTGATCGTCGGCGGTGGCGTCATCAAGCATCACATCTGCAACGCCAACCTGATGGTAGGCGTCACCTGGTGCAGTGTCATGTCGGGCCGTCGGCAGGCCGGGCGGTGATGGGGGGCCAGGCAGGGCTTCATGGCACAGTAAAGACGGCCATTTTGGCGGGGAGAAAGCACCTCGTCATGTGATTCCTTGCGCACTTATAATGGTCGCGGTTATTGATCTCATATAGTAGTACAACTTACGTTCACAATTCACAACTTGCGTTTCGCCACCGCTTGAAACCGCTGCTCCTCAGTTAAACAAGCTTGAACTATCATACTAGCTTCTACTTAAACATTAGTAACTGAATTAGAATTCGACTTGATGTCCATGAACTTCAGATGCGTTTGTGATTTATTACTGGACACCGACGTCTCCGATCTGTTCGGTTTTTGTCAAACAATGAGCGGCTTGCGAGTAAGTCACCTTGAACAACTCCCTCGCTTTCGTTATTGGTCACATTGGGCTATGAAGACGAATGCTATCTCCAAGCAGCTCTGTACCGGACTCTCACTGAAGTATTTTGTGAGAGCCTGGCTGAGAATTGCTCGTCTGACGGACATTGCCCCAGTGTAGCGCTAAGCGCGGTGGGTCCGGTGGTGTCCAGCCCTGTCCGGAGCGGCCCGCCACGCTGGCCAGTACGTGATGCGTGACGGCCCGACCACCCTATTGCAGAGGAACGGTGCGGACTTCTCCGTGTTCCTCAACACGGCCAATGAGTTCGACGGCAGCGACTCGGGCGCACGACCGGACGAAGCCGTCTCCTGGGGGAAAATCCGCCTCGATGCTAAGCCTGTCAAGGTGAGAAATATGGGCACTCTGAGCTGTTTCTGCTTCTTCCAATGGCAAACTTTAACGACAGTGTGAGTATTCTGTCAATTGTACACCTTTGCTGTCCTTGCACACCTGTTCGTTTTTATGTTAATTTGAGTAGGTGAATATGATATATCATCACCTGATTTAGGCATTTATATTCAACCCGGCCCTGAATGACCTGATGCACCCAATCCGACTGTGGTTTGTTAGCTCTGTCTCCAGGCTAGCGGCAGTTTGCTGGTCCTGTTCTCGCATGCCGTCACTATGTCTTTTCTCGGTGTCACGCCACTGATCGTTGACGTGACGCGTGTCCAGGTGTACGCCGAGGCTTCTCTGGTGTTCCCGCTGCTGGTGGCCGAGACGTTTGCTCGGCACCACTTCAGCAAGGCGGCGCCAAACGGGGACGCGCCGGCACAGCGGACCGACGCGAGACCTTAGGCGTCGACAGGAGACTGGCACACCCTCCATGCGGCCAGCTTTGGCAGTTGGGCTATTGCGGCCGATGGAAGCTTGGTGGTGACTTCCGGCCAACTCCATCTGACGGGCTGCTAGGTCCGACAAACACGTGATAAATCTGGCGTCTGATGGATAGCTCTGGTTAATACGACCATCACGCCGGACGGAAGCCTCAGAAGGTCTGCATCGGATGGAGGGACTGCATGTCCGATAAGTCTGATGCCTGCCAGCCAGATCCGACTGACGCCTGCGCCAGTTGTACGGCTGGTGCCGAGCATCAGCTTTTGGAGCTCCTACGGCCTGCATTGAGACTACCGATGGTGAAGTAGGTTGCATTTACTTAAAAAGCAACTTACTTGACTATGAACGATGAACACAAAACGTGTTGCGTTCCTGCGTGATTTTTATACCTAATCACATGAGGGTGACGTCGACGTGTTGCAGGCTGGTTCTTCCGATCCATGAACGTTAATTGTTTCTGCATTGCGATATGTAGAATCCCCCGCTTATTGTTTTCCCGTGAGCAACATAACTGGTAGCAATCCTGGATCCTTCCGGATGGCTTCGTGACCAACGTGACCAGGTTAGTGGCATTCTGTTGTCATGTGACTCGTGGGTGGTCGGCCTCTCGGTGGATGACAGTTGCTAAAGTCGTGATAGGGAAGCAGTCGTACGCTTACTGCAGGCTGGAAATACCTTTGTGCGGACTGGGAATCGAGCATTGGAATGTTCGTGATATCGGTCCGTGTGCTTGCTGTTTAGTTTTGTTATTGTCCAAATACATTCTAAGCAGATTTCAATCTCGATTTCCTCAGCCATTAACGCAGCAGATATGGGCCAGCGACTTGTTTTCTGGCTGTGTGGAATGATGCGTGTGATGGTCGAGCAGTCACGTAATCTGGCCTTAATCGGGCGATAACAATGCCGGAGTCGCCAGTTCGAACATGCGCGTGTCCAAGGCCATTCTTAGCAGATGAATATCTCCTAGGTGGCTCCTGAGAAGCATGTTTTGGTGGCAATCTGTCGAAGAAGCAATCCTGAACTTAGGGCAGGACGATATGCAACATGCAGTTTAAATAGTTTTACCTCGATTTTGAGGTGAGTGTGAGCTACAACCTTTTTACTGGAACAAATTCATGGGAGCGGCCACAAAATTCACGCTATATGAGCACCACGGGATAAATGCATGGTGCACTGTGCACGATAATCGGGGCCAAATACAGGCGAGGACTTTTGTCAACAGAACTTGACCTTGGTGGGTACTGGCATAGGACATGCCGTGACTGTGCCATATCACGTTTACATGAAATGTGTTTTGCTGGAAGGAATTTTCCTTCCCCTGCCAGGTCGTCACTCAGGATACCCGGTGGGTGTCATGTGAGTGACCAATGAACAGACAAAATGTGACATTGCGGGATTTTGTGGAAAATTGATGACCACGTGTCTAAGTGAAGTTTAATGTACCTAAGCTCGTCACCTCCGTCGGCACCTCCCAGTCACTGCCACATTGCTTGCACAAAACACGCAATATTCGGGAGATGGCCACAGGCGGGGCGAGGCAGGACCGAAGAACCAGGCTTTTGAGCTGCTCGTTTCGCCACAATGCCGGCAAACTCATTTGATTTTCCTCGGTGCCGACGTGACGAGATCCAGCAGAAGATATTTTCGGTAGATGCAGTACTAACTCGAGGACCTGGGGACTGGAGGAATCGCCTGTGAGGGCTGCCATAGGTTGTCCAGCCCGTGCGCTCGGCGAGGAGTCTAGACCCACTCCGACCTGCCCGGCCAGACTCCTCCACATGGCCAACATGACGGCGGACTTCCAACAATAAAACGTAGCCTGATCGCTGAGTACGTACCCAACGGGAGCCACCGAGAGGACTTGCCGGTCCTTTCAGAGGTTGTTGGTGGGAGTGGAGGAGTTAGTGCGGTTTTGGTGGGTGGGTGTGGAGTTACAGCGCTGCTTTGTTCATCAGCACTTTGTTGCATCGCGTTGATATTTCAATAATCCATGCGAAGTTGAGCAACTTTGCTTCATTACGGCCCCGACTCTGAGAAAAAGAAAACGTCCTAGGCATGCAACGCAACTCATTGTCACGATAATTACGCTGCACACTCCGGCTCCTTCCAGGCTCTATTGCCCAGGGGCAGATCCATAAAAGTTCATGATAATGGCACAATGGGCGCTAAATGATCACGCTTTGGTCGAAGCGCCCTTAAACCCAAATAACTAACGATAATGGCACAAAGTTCTTGAAGAAGCGCCTTCGTCTGAAAATTCGTTGAGCGAGGGGGAGAGGATGCACTCTAGCACATTGAAGGAGCACCTTTCCTTGAGAGGGAGATTTTTAGCTGAACAATCCATTGAGGTGGGAAGGTGCACTCGAGCCTTCAGGAACGGCGCCTTTCCCGGCCAGAGGGGCGCCACTTTTCAATGGGGGACACATGCCCCTCACCACTGGAGAACAACAAGGGGTGCACCGTGCAGAAGGTACACTGGAGCAGGGGCTGCTGCCATCACAGTTAAATGCTACGACAGACCTTGCTTCCATGTAAGGTAGACAGAGGCACCCAATACAGCCGGCACAGCAGTCGGCCAGCGCTGGTTCATCAGGTTCAGTTCTGTCTACGCCAGGGCACAGCGCACATGAGTCCCACAGCGCCCGGCACCGTAGTCGACCAGCGCTGATCCATCGACAGTCACCACCTCCTGCTGGTCTGCAGGCTTTAGTTGCGAAATAGCTGCTCAAACGGACAAAAACTAATAAAATAAAACAGCAAAAAAGAGATCGGCAGGATTAAACGAGAACACTAAAGGCATGCGAACTATCTATATTCCCGGTATCAGTTGCCTTAGTCTAACGTTAAACAAAAGTTTGGATGAGCACTTTCGAGTGGTACTAGTATCTGGGCAGCCCGATGAATATTCGCCAATTGATTCAGATTCTTCAACATGGTGATGAGCTCATGGTCTACCCAACGAGCACTGGTCAACATGGGCGGAGATCCCGCAAAGGATATCTTCATATCTCAATATGTTCATAGAAATCGTATCACGAGCATGCTTATGTAAGAAGAGAAGACGTAACACATAGTAATTCTGAAGAAAATTATTTGATGATGCAGGAAACGAACAGAAAACGATACCATATTCCGCACATATTGCGTGCGTATTTACCGGTACCAGATGTCATACGGGACAACAAAGTACCGGGAAATCCAAGTATAAGGAGCAAAGTGAGCTGAATTACCATCGGAGTTCCATATCCGTAACGTAACGAAGTATTGCGGGTATCGCAGCTGCAACACCGACTTCGAGGCTCCTCCAACAACATTTCCCCCCAAAAGTTACATTCCTTTGACCAGCATGCAACATCTAACACCAATATGTTAGTCTGGTGTACCGGTATACTAACAGCAATTATACAGTTTGCAACAGCAACTTTCTTATTGATATCTCACCCGTGTTCCTCGTCACAATACAATCGTTTCAGAAGAACAAGTTCAACAACGGGCGAAGTCTCGCACTTACATGTGGCTGCTTCTCTGAACCGTCGCGTAGGCTCGGTTGTCATTAATCAACACTTTTTCTTAGCATCATATATTCACTCCGGCAATGCTTAAGCTAAGGGAACAGATTGTATTGCGGATTTGAGAGCAACGGCACCGACCAAGGCCGGGTTCAGCTTAGTAGAGCAGCACCCTAAATAACGTATATGCCCCACTAACACAATACTTGCTATAACATTTCAGTCAAAGACTGAAAATAATGACGCGTAAAGCGATCTTTTCACATACGCTGCATCCAAACGGCATGTTCTGACCATTACCTAAGCTATCGCCCAGTATCACCGGCTTTAGTGGAACATAAGCCCTCAAGCAGTTCCAACCGCCGAAAACTTCCGCGTAGCGATAATGCCGCCGATTTAAGTGCGTTCCCTTTCTCAGAAAGGACATAATGGGGGAGCGTAAACTACGATAGGCGCAACAAATCCCGGCCTATTTGCCAAACCAGCATGTACCTAAATGCACATGGTATCGATATCGCTAGCTACGAAACAGCCGAAATTTGCTTCATGCCCTAAGCGCACCATTGTCCACCTCATTGCACTTATGGTGCACTGCATCACGGCGCAGGACTGGTGCCGTTACCATTAATATTCACTACGATAAGGAATCACTCGTACCACGTGCAACTCTGGCACCGTGGCAGCGGGCCGACACCGATATTCCTCGGCCTGCGGCCACTAACTATGCACGTGTGAGCGAACCGGCCACCTTCCGAGGGGCAAGCGGCCGGAGGGAGCAACGGGCTCGCTTCGGTCGAACAAAAAATGAATCGATTTTTTAAATGCTCGATTTGGGAGCCACCGAAAATGTGTTTACGAGTGGAGGAAATCATATAAAATTACTATCAGTCCCATTTTCGATAATTTCCAAGGGTCCTACTCCCACAGCCATGTTCACGGAAAAAACGTATGAAGCCAACACAACTACATACTTCATGTCGACGTCAAGTATGGACAACTCCGGTATCTTTGATGTACCTAATCAGTTAACCGGCAGTAGTTGTAAACGCATGATCTGGGCATGATGCACAGCGATGCACACCTCGTCACACGTTAAGGCACAGCGCAACTGTATATGAACCCGTACCACTCGTGCTTGAACAACTGTGATAAGCGTCACTCCTCGATATCGTCCAAAGCTGACGATAGCACACGCATGCGTGAGTTTCTATGCGGCACGCAAAGGTGCATACTATCCGGCAAAAAGCACCACAGTATCCTATCATTTATCCACCTGACGCTATCTTCCAGGCGCCGACGTCAGCTGAAACATCCATTTGGGCATTTCCCGAGTGTATGAGCAGGCACATCGCAGCTCCAGCTGAACCATCCTCATCGCTGCATAGCGCTGAGAGGCGAGGCCTCCGCCCATCAGCACCAGCACTGCGGCTCTCCTGTCGACCGGCTACCCACTGCCACCAGCCGCCGGCACCGGGAGCATGGTCGGCGGGAGCAGTCTACTTGCCGCCGTGCAGCCAGTCCTCGATGCTCTGGTCGGGCTGGAACCGTCTACCTGCTGTCGTGCAGCCAGTCCCCAATGCTCTGGTCGGCCGACGCCGGGACAATGGTCGGGCTGGAGTCGTCTACCTGCTGTCGTGCAGCCAGCCCCCAATGCTCTGGTCGACCGACGCCGGGACAATGGTCGGGTTGCAGCCGTCTACCTGCTGTCGTGCAGCCAGTCCCCAATGCTCTGGTCGGCCGACGCCGGGACAATGGTCGGGCTGGAGCCGTCTACCTGCTGTCGTGCAGCCAGTCCCCAATGCTCTGGTCGGCCGACGCCGGGACAATGGTCGGGCTGGAGTCGTCTACTTGCTGTCGTGCAGCCAGCCCCCAATGCTCTGGTCGACCGACGCCGGGACAATGGTCGGGCTGGAGCCGTCTACCTGCTGTCGTGCAGCCAGCCCCCAATGCTCTGGTCGGCCGACGCCGGGACAATGGTCGGGCTGGAGTCGTCTACCTGCTGTCGTGCAGCCAGCCCCCAATGCTCTGGTCGGCCGACGCCGGGACAATGGTCGGGCTGGAGTCGTCTACCTGCTGTCGTGCAGCCAGCCCCCAATGCTCTGGTCGGCCGACGCCGGGACAATGGTCGGGCTGGAGCCGTCTACCTGCTGTCGTGCAGCCAGCCCCCAATGCTCTGGTCGGCCGACGCCGGGACAATGGTCGGGCTGGAGTCGTCTACTTGCTGTCGTGCAGCCAGCCCCCAATGCTCTGGTCGGCCGACGCCGGGACAATGGTCGGGCTGGAGTCGTCCACTTGCTGTCGTGCAGCCAGCCCCCAATGCTCTGGTCGACCGACGCCGGGACAATGGTCGGGTTGCAGCCGTCTACTTGCTGTCGTGCAGCCAGTCCTCAATGCTCTGGTCGGCCGGCTCCGGTTGCCGCTGGCGGCCCGACTCGGCCTGCTGGCAGGCGGCCGTCGTCGACAGCAGCTGCAGCAGGCTCTGGTTCTGACGGCGCGCCGGCGCGTCCGCATCGTCGCCGCACCGCAGGCTGGGCTGCTCGCACGTGAGCAGCGTCTGCAGCACGCGCAGGAAGTCGGGGATGCCGCCGGCCGACGCCATGCGCGGGAACATGGCCTGCAGGAAGTCCTGCAGCAGGCCCAGCTTGTTCATGCAGAGCGTGACGCAGCACGGCTCGGCCTGTGAGCGGCCCAGCAGCAGGCTGTCGTGCGAGCAGCGGCCGCTGTCGTAGCCAGGCGAACGCCGGCCGGCGGCCGGTGTGCAGCAGCCGGCCGTCGGTCGGCAGCTCCCCGAACAGCTCGAGCAGCCGGCTGCCGCCGCCGCCGGCTCGGCGCCAGTCTGGACGGCCGCGTCCGACTGCAGGACGGCGTCGCCGTCCGGCACCCCGAGCACGGCCACCGGAGCCGGCCAGCCGGGCGACGCCTCGGCGGCTGGCGACGACATGAAGGCGGCAGCCGCCGGCCGCGTCTCCAGCGGCGGCAGCGTCACCAGCACCGCCGACTGCGACTCGTCCCCAGCCGCGGCCGACGGCACCCGCTCTGGCCCGCCAGAGTCGTCGCCGACCGGGTCGCCGTCGGCCTGCTCGGGGTCGCCGCCGGTGATGGTCAGTATGACAGGCGTACTCCAGGCGGACGACATGTGCAGCTCCGCCTGGCCCGGCGTCGTGCCGTCAGACGTACCGGGCGCCGGCTGGTTCTGGCGACAGAACAAACCACCGCCCTGCGATGACGGCATCCACCATTCACAGTCTCCAACATTTGTGTCGACCGACAATATTACCGCTGCATATTTCCGTCGCGGTGACGAAGTTTCAGCAACATACCGGTGACATGGGCCACGACAACTGATGAAAACGGATGGTCAACACAAACACAATCCGTGAGGGAGCCACGGCCCGAGCCGTATCATCAATATTGCATGCGGGTGTTGGATGATCTGGGTCAGCGTACGCAAAGTTAATATCGCTACATCAGCAATTCGATAGCTGTGTTTATTAATACCCCACATACGGGGACGTTGTGATGATCCACTTCCGGGTCAACATACGTTAGGCACTGCGCTCGGAATATTCAGCTTGTTTCACAAATGACCCAGAAGTAAGCATGGCTGATGTGCTTGAACAATCAACAACTACCTGGGAAACAGCCACGAATTAATCGAGCAGCGAACAAGAAGCTCTAATTTGATCCGTCAGCATTCATAACCAACTCCAAGTGCATGATGGCGTTTGTCAAATCAAATACCAGAAAAGTAATCTCCACCTCAAAAATCGTTTTTCCTTCCATAATCTGAGATTGTCTGAGATATACAAATAGACAACACAAAGCGCAGCAAGGGTAAAATTTGGGAGGGCAAGATGTGTATATCAAAGAAACCTAACCAAGGATCAAGTAACGGGTACAATATAAATATAAGCAGCAATTGTCTCTATTTTTGGACGGGAGGCCCTGGGAAACGAGGACGCCCTGACTACCATCACCCTAGTAAGAATGTCATGCTGTACAAGACAAAACAATTACATGTTAAAGGCTAACAGAAAGGCATTGCTGCCGACAAAGGAGACATTAAAAAGAAAAACAAAGTATTCATGCGCTTTTTTCTTCTTTGTTGTCCACCATCTGTGTAAACATTGCATGGCTGATATACATTCCAGAGCTTCAATTTTCACTCTGTAGGAGAGGAAAGTATGTAATATCCTGAAGCTTGTCTTGTCCGTTTGTAGCTTGTAGCACCAGTCGACGTGTTTCTATCAGACTTGGGTAATTCCGACATCTTGCACGCAGTTCCGCAAACAAAACATCGAAACCAAAGTAACAGATTGCTCGAGAAACACATTGTTATTCGATCCATCGCGATCAACATAGCAACATCAAGGAGTGATTCCGCTACATCACAAATTCGCCCGTCTTCGTGCATGAGCTACTTCAGAACCAACCGTTTCCAACATATGCACCTGGTCCATATCCTAAAACCTCAGATATATACCAACCGCACTTGGCCTCCCTCAAAACATTCATTTTTACGATCACTGTACGCCTGACGTGTTGTGGAACTGTAAAGAAACCACCAGCTTGAAGCTTGGTCGTAGCCTGAGTTTTTTCATTACACATGGCACTTGGGGTTGTACATTTTTATCCACACGCCGTGTTCCCCCCGCCGCACTAATATTAACTCGAAGCCTTACTGTAGGAATGCCACGAAGGGACGCTGAAAGAAGGGCCGAGACCCACCGATCAAACACCAAGTACAAGTCTAGCAGCCGAATGACATTGACTATGGGTACATCAGTACCGTCGGTACCGCATCAGTATCGTCGGTACCGCGCCAGTACCGTCGATACCGCGCCAGTACCGGCACGCGCTGGCCCGCACCTGGTGATGACGCTGTACGTGCATTCTGAGCGAGGCGTTGGACCTGAAGCTGCGGTTGCAGTGCGACCAGCGGCAGCTGTACGGCCGGTGTTGCTGGTGGGTGTGCTCGTGACTCCGCAGCTGGTGCGCCAGCGCAAACGAGCGCGTGCAGCCGGGCCGCGCGCAGCTACCACACAGTGCACCACGTTACATCAGCGTGCAGTACCGAAACACACCACACCACACACGGGGACAACACCGGCTTAGAAACGGGGGCCGCGCACAGCTACCGTACAGTGCACCAAGTTACATCAGTGCACCACGTTACATCAGCGTACAGTACCGAAACACACGCACCACACCACACACGGGGACAACACCGGCTTAGAAACGGGGGCCGCGCACAGCTACCACACAGTGCACCACGTGACACCAGTGTACAGCACCGAAACACGCGCACCACACCACACACAGGGGCAACACCGGCTTAGAGATGGGGGAGGGGCGCCACCCCTCTCCGATAGTGGAACTAACATTAGCCGCATGATGTTGCATGCAAAGAGGCTACTTCAGAAAGGCCTTGTCAACTCATTCACACATATACGTCGCTCCTACACCGCTGTTCACAGAACAAAGAAAAAGCGACTTGGGGATACACGATTGCGAAGAAAAGAAATGTAATACAATCACATGTGCTTTCTTGCATGTACGCGACATTACTAGGTATAACAAGGTGCAAATGAGTGACATCTCAACCGCAGTGAGCCTTAGTCGAAAAATGAATTTGCAAAATTCATTTTTTTTTATTGAAGACACGTAGCACGACAGATTAATTAGAGGAACCAGTACGCACCTGTATGGCTTTTCTCCCGTATGCACGCGCTTGTGTTTCTTCAAGTCGGAGAGAGTTGTGAAGAATTTCAGACAATCAGATTCAGAGCAATTAAAGGTGGTGCCGTCATGAATACGTTTGTGCGAGTTCAACCTGCAAAAAGGACCCAACAGAATTATACAACTATTAGGCGCCATAAATCAAGAGCACATGTGCATATCAAAAAGAGTTGATAATGGTGTTGAAGGAGAGCTAGGAACTCTCCTTCAACACCATTATCGACTGCAACTAAATGCCCGGACAACCTACCATTCCTCAGGTCAGATGATTCGTTAATCGACTTGAACTTAATGACATACAGCTAAATGGCCAGAAATATTGTTAGTTAGTTAGTTATTTGGGTTTTAGGGCGCATCAACTGCATTGGTTATACAGCGCCCATGGCCAGAAATATTGGGTGAATATGATTTATACATGACAGAAAGCACACAAGTTATCCATTGAAGAACATAATTGCTCTGCTTTCCTATAGCAACTCGATGTCTCCAAAACCACTTTCCACTCTTACCGGTAAAGGGTGCGGAACGTCGCCTCACAGCCGGATATATCACATCCGTATGGCCGCTGTTTAGAGTGTACTCGCAGGTGTACCTTAAGCCGGTACGAGGTCATGAACATCTTGCCGCAGCTGGAGTCAGTACACACAAAATTGTACTCCCCTGTGGCAAACGACATGCACAAACGGTGAATGAATCAGACAACTTCTAGACAATAATCACACTCGTGGACCGAGGATAACAACACTCTCTTAGCAGCCATTTAAAACATGCACCTTATTGTGTGATTTTTTGGGGGAGACCTGCAGGGAATTCAGAAATGAAACCAATTTCGCCAATTCGACAAGGCGCATTTAACTTGTAATGCGTGTTCGATATTCAGCAGAGAAGTCAGGTTGCGGAAAGAGTACCTGCAATGCCAACATATGTGTGTTGAAAACAATCGATCCTTGAGTTCTTTTACGACGTATTCAACCGCTAGGTCACATAGCGTCGCCAACCTCTCACGCCGATTGGTCGCGGGTGGACTCGGTAAACGCCGTCGGCTGTGAGATTCAAACCCACAATCTTCCGATCAAGAGTCCGACGCTCTACCAACTGAGCTACCGCGGCCCCCATTGAAAACAATCGGCTCCGGCTGAAATTGAGTGCAATATTGTCGAAAGCGGACTCATCTGCCGAATATAATGTACGTATATCAAACTACACTGTGCCATGCCGAATTGTTAAACCAGTATAGGGGGCCTATAAGGCACTAAACGAGGAATGGAAAGTGATAAAAATGCATTACAGTCAACTATCCATGTATATCAGTCATTTCCTTTATATCATATAGGCGCATTGCCTTCGGCGTTTATACAGCCACGCACCTTCAATCTGGCATGCGGAGCTAATGATCTCAGATACAACATTCACCAAATTATACTACTAAATGCAGAAAATAAAAACATGTCCACTCATTGAATAACGACTGAGAGTACTTCACGCCTAATGTGATGGAAGTTGGTCAGTCTCGAAATGAAAGAACAGATCTGGTTCTGAGTGAGAAAATGAGGACTTGAAATGATGCATTGAACGCGAAACGCCATTGAAATTTACCATGGGGAGGAAATATTGTTGCTAACATTCATCCAACAAAGATTCAAGAGAGCTTCATGAAGAATGCTAACGTAAAATGTGGCATAATACAAATTATAAGGGCACATCTGACTCTGAGTGAAAAAAATAGAAAGCGAAACGTTGCAACAAAAGTCGGTAAAAGCTAAGATAAACAAGTTGCAACACACGACGGTTTCAAAAGCGTGACTGTCGGGCCGTTCAGATCAACTTTTGTACCATACGCACGGGAGTAGACTCGCTTGGTCTTCGCCCTCGCTCGTGATCAGTACAGGACTATGCTGCGTCACGGTGCTGTTTGTCCCACAGCCTTCCCACTCAGTTCGTGCCGCAACCATACAACCGTTCAGAGCGGCACCCATTCCTCGGACTGACACCAGCCATACAGCTGTCCGGTCTCGGATCATTGAGGTCGCGTGACATGACATAAACACGTGCCAGTTAGCTGACCCTTAGTCTGTACCGGCTGGACCGGCACTAATTTCTGCTATAGGTCCTTTTGTTTGAGAAAATGAGCGTAGTTCAAAGAGCACGTTGTGGTAAAAGCTCTTCAAAATCAAACTTAGCATAACGAGTCTTACTCTGAGTGAAGAAATTAGAACTTCAAACACTGCAACAAAAACGCAATTAAGGTTCAAAAGCGTGACGGTCGGGGCCGGGTCGGATTACTCCGATCAACTTTTGTGGTATATACACATGAGTAGGATATTTCGAACACCATCCTCACCTGCAACCAGCCTTCAAAAGCAAAGCAATTCTACCAAGAAATAGCTGCCCGTAATAACCACTGCATAAACAACAATAAGCCACTGTACAACAACATGGCAGCGCAAACCTGAACACTCGGTTGAATTCCACCGACCTGTGTGCTGTTTGAGATGCGTGGTCAGGTTACCGCGAGTGCTGTAGGTGCGCGTGCAGCCCTCGTAGGTACAGTGCAGCCGCTTGACCTCGGTGACGTTGGTGGTGGGGTTGCGAGACGTCAGAGTCATGGTGGCGTGACTCGGCTCTGATGGCATCGCCTGGGAGCCGGGGTTTATCTTGATGTGCACCTTGTCGTTGCACACCGTGTGGTGTACATACCTGGCGGAAGCCAACCATGTGTGACTCGAATGCACACGTCCTTCCAACAAGATGGTCCGGGATGGATGCTGATGCTAACCGGCAGGGTGCACGTTAACTGGCATCGTGGGAGGACACAGGGCAGACTGGTCGGCTCACAGCCATCTCGTGCGTGGAAGGACAGTCATGACTAAGTCTCAACAGTAGAAAAGCATGCGAAGCATTTCAGACACGACAAAACTAAGCTTATGTGGAACTAGAGAAGCTCGTTCGACCGGAACAGAGTCCCTTGATAGCCAAAGGCCATAAAACCCAGGTTAAGACTTGTGCTTCCCTTCCTCCAGGAGACTTCGACCGTTCCAAGTATTTGTCGCACATCCTAGGTGGCACAAATAGATCATCCTCCAGCACATAGCCTTTTCACTTGAAATACTCTCAGCCAGAATAATTACCCCATGGTCGGGTTTTTGCTAGCCGCCATATAGTTTATCTCCACGTCGCTGGTCTCCAATTCCTCCATTTGCTCCAGCGGCTCGCGGCGAGACGACTCAGCGACCACCAGCGGCAGATTTTCTGGTCCACTCATCGCCACTGGCGGTCACACGCAGTTAAAGACAGGTCAGTCGGTTGGTTATTTGGTTATTGGTTTTACGACACGTCGACCGTTGAGTCATATAGCGTCGCCGATCTCTCACGCCGATTGGTCGCGGGCGAAGAGTAGCGACAGGTTAGACTCGAACTCACAATCTTTCGATTGTGAGACGAGCATCTTACCCCTAGGCCACTCGTCCCTAAGACAGGTCAGTCAGGCAACTGCCTTTAGGTGACGATGGGCGAGCAACAGTTCACAAGGACACTCCCACCAGCAGCGTCACATAACGCGGAAGACAATTACCAGTCTGCTGACATGTGATCCTACTTGAAGCACTGGTCAGCATCGACATTCTCTCATGCAAGTCAGGGCATTGGCTGGCGGTTGACTGTGCAGTCTTGCTGCGTTTTTCCTCAGTCTGTGGATGAAAGTGTCTACCCGAGTGGGGCTTCGTGTCTCCATCATCCCCATTGTCTGATCCCTCCTCACACCTATCCCTCCCCCCCTCCACAGGCATAGTAGGCAAGAATGTCAACTTTCCAGGTGGCGAAGAAGGCAGTCTTTTGAAAACACTTTCACCTGAAGCGTGCTTTGTGAATGGGCTCATCTATGAACCCCAAGCTCCCAGATCGGGTTTTTGTCTGATATCAACGCTCAAAGATCAGCACCCAGGGCGACCACCTGTTCTGCCAGTGGGGGATGACAGTCAATTCCTGCTGACCATCGAGTGACCACTATTTCAACATGGTGGGGTGGGATGGATGGACCTCTTCATTGCAACCTTCATTCTACAAACAATGGTTATTGGTTATTCCCCTGGTGTGTATAGCCAGTGGCCAAATGGTCTGACCTGATCTCAGGTAGGAGGATGTCGAAATCGCGGGTACGGATCCGCGGTCTCCGAGACTATTCTTTGCAGACAGATACCACAAGGATTTCCACAAACATTAATTTGGTGATAATATGCCCAATAATAAATCATGACAAACTACTGGCCTAGCAAACAGCAAATCAAGTACAATAATAGCCCCATCGCAAATAAATATGGTAAGTATTACCCATGGATGACAATGTGAGGCAGCTTTCTAGGGACCTATGGTTGGTAACATTCTAAATTTGCAGCAGAAAGCTTATCACTGAATAAAGAAGTTCTTCCTTGTGACCTAGCCACTTCCACTATGTATTTATTGGGAAAAAATATGGAGTGTCTGCATGATTATTACTTGCCAGCTCCCAGTTCCTGCCACATGGTGTTTGATACATATTCTACAACACTAATCAATGTAGCTGCAGAAGCATATCTCTACCCAGGTGGATATCAATGATCAAAATGCTTAATTATTTGGACTCACTCCAGGTAAAGTTAAAAAATATTTCAGCCAGTACTTCGACCTTTAGACCTGTCACAGCATCATAGCCCTTTAGAAGACCCGCCAATAAAGGTCGAAGTACTGGCTGAAATATTTTTCGCTTTACCCAGTGAGTCCAAATAATTAAGCATTTTGATCACTAATCAATGTGTTGGCCTTTACCCCACTGCTTTTGCACTCCTGTTGGGCACATATTTTCCTTTTAAGACCTATATAAATGCATACATGGGCTACTTTGGCATCCTTAGGCTTCAGGCAACTCTACATAAATAGGTTTTAGGTTATCCAACATACATAGGTTTTAGGTGAACCAATATATGTAGCTCATAGATGACCAAATATATATTGGCTTCATATTAGGTTTTGTTGCATTGGGTGGTAGCTCTTCACATTTTTCAGCATGTAATTCTAATGATCCTCCACCATCCCCTGCCATATAATGTTCAGCAGCATCAAACAGGCATCTTGCTATTGCAAGCAAGCCAATCAGTATTAACCCTCCCATCTTTCCGGTCATTTTCTCCCACCCCTGTCTCGGGGGGTTGATACAACCCCCCCCTCTAATCTCCAAACTAAGCGTCACACGAAAACGAAAGAGGTGTCATCGGACAGCGCTCGACAAGTTTGGGCAGACACCACCCCCAAAATATTATCCCCCCAAAAGTGATGTCACTAGGGGCCTAGGTTTTCACAACTTACATCAGGTTTTTGGCTCTGTGGAGTTCATTTTGGGGGAGATTTGAAGAAAGAAAAAATATTTGGAATCAGAAAAGGAAGGCGAAATCGACCATGGCCATACAATTTTTTCCCACCCAAAAATCAAGTGCCATATTTTTCAAAATTTCACAAGTTTGAGTTTTCAATTTCCTTTATTTTTTATTTTTCTAATGGGTAGAGCGGACCGAAAAACGTTGTTCCAAGTCCACTTGCTCTCATAAAAAAATGCTTACTTTAGCCAGAATCTTTGACTTTAGCTCTAATAGGCAAATATGCAAAACTAATAAGTAATCAAAAACTGAAAAATAGAATTCCTCTGGTGCATTTTGTTTCGTCCCTAAAGATAAGCAAACGCTGAAAGCTTCATTAAAATATCTTTATCCGTTAAAGCGTGACGACTGGTTGAACTTTTCTGGAGGTGACCTCACTTGACCTTGACTAACTCATTGACCCTACATGACCTGACCTCAAAATGTTGACACAACATGCAAAATTGATGTGGGAAAAGGTATGCCAAATTTCGGCGCGCTGCCGCGCGCCGTTCTTTACCAATCCGCGGAAAACCTGGGGGGGGGGCACGCCTATCAACCCCAGGAGACGGCGCTGTTTAAACAGGCATGCAGTAGGACATCCAAAGTAATTTTAATTTCAATCACTCTAGCATCAGTCCAGATTCACTGCAAATCAGGTTTTGTACCATTTACTTTAAAATGGTTCATAACAACACATGATTTTTTTTTAGCATTATGGTGGAGATAAGCAAAACTACTCAACCACTGCCAATAAAAGCCATGCACCATTACACCATCTTCAATTGGAAAAGTAAGTGCAGCACATCGAATAAAGCTTTAACATTTTTGAATATATATACCAGAAACACCTGAGTGCAGATCTCGAAAAAGATGATGGACAGGGCTTGTTGAAGCAACCTCTCCATCCACCATTTCTTTGGGAAGTCACATATGACCAAGACATCCATTATTTAAAATTATGCTACTTAGCATCAACACTGCATATGACTCTTAGCTACTTAGCATGAATGCCTCGGAGGTCTTTTAAGGCCTGAGGAAGATTTCCCCAACCCCATGCTTGGATCCACTGTGACTGGATTGGCGGTCAAATCCTTTGATGCTGGCGATGGACATTGCAGGTCAGAAAATCATTTTCTCTGAAGTCTGCTGCTCTCAGCCCTACTGCATTGCATCAGCAGATACAAGTGGCAGTTGCGGGGCATGTTCCCCCCTCAAATGGAAGGTGGCACCCCTTCTGCCCAGGAAAAAGCATCCCTCTGGGAAGGCTTTGGGTGCACCTCTTCATCCAGCTTGAATTTGTCTGTTGGACACCCCTCTTGGAGGAAAAGGTGCCCCTTGAAGGGAAAAGGTGCCCTTTGCACTGTGCTCAAGTACACCCCACCATTTTTTTTTCCAGCCAGGGGTGCCCCTAAGAAGAAAGAGCATCCATCCAGGTACTTTCATGGTGGCACCCCTCCAAAGAAAAGGCATCCCTCTACAGACAAGTGCCCCCATGACTATTCCTGAATCCACCGCCGCTACATTGTGCTACTCCCCATCATGGTTGTATAAGGGACCAACTGTGCCTGGCAGACTTCGGAACAGCAGACTCTGAAGCCTATAAACGTTTTTGTGGAGCATGATAATCTCATCAATCCATCTCTCCAGTGACATTATGCTAATGTTGAGGGAACATGATGGTAAGATCCCTGGATATATTTACTTCCTCCTCTCATGTCAAAGATACCTTTGCACATCTTTTGTATGGTGTGGGCATACCTAGGTACCATGCATACTATATCTGCTGAGGTTACACACCATATACATGGTGCTAACTGCTAAGAGTTATACACCATATGTATGGTGTATAACCACAGTATATTGAGATATAAGTATCTCAACTGGAACTGTTTATGTCTTAGAAAGTTGTTATTTCCCAAATAAATGAACAGCAAATTCATTTAGACACATCAGAAAACAACAAGAAGACATTTTTTGTTATACCAAGATTGGCCTAGGACTTCTACATATTTGCCAACAATGCATTACCAATTATAAGTGAGTGGGCATATATTTCTACATTGCATGTCATCCAAAAACGACTGTGGTTCAGTTGCCAGTGTCTATAATATAATCCATTATTGTTGTTGTGGGGGGCTACAGCACTTTGCTAGAATATGATCCATGTAGCAGCACCAGAAATGCATGTCATATGCATGCTGGGATATTTTCTGAATGTCATAAATTAACCTGCATCTTTGCATTTTAGTATTGCATGCCACTGTAAAATGAGATTGCTGTGGAAAGATTTGTATGGTAACACAAAAACATATCATGAAATATTCTCAAACCAAAACCATCATTAAGATATAACTCCATCAAGTTGCATGTTTTTATATGTAATGTATTAGAGCCCACAAAATATAAATGAATCCCACATTCCACCAATACCACACAAATTGGTCACAAACTGGGAAATATTTAGTAAAACAAAAACATCAGAAAATTCATCATTAGAAATGGTACTAAAAACATGTCATGTCACTAGGCATTTCATGAAAAGTAACATTTGAAGATAAATCAATCTGTTCCCACAGAAATGGCAAAATATACCCCCAAAAATGTTTATCATGGAACAACATGCTATGTACAACCTCAGAGCAACAAGTGCTATGCTTGATTGGAAACAAAATAAATGCTAATATTTGATTGATTGATTATTTGGGTTTAAGGGCATGCCGACTGCAGGGTCATTTGGCGCCCATAAATAAATGCTAATAAAATACACCTGTTTGACACAATTGGTTGACTGGTTGTGAGGGAGGAAGATGATGCATGCTACAGATTCCACACCATGCATGCATGATGTAATGATCCCTGCACACATGTGTAAGTAGTACTCATCATGCAAATGATGAAAATGAAACATCAATACATGAGTCCTACAGTGGTACAAGAATGCACCACTAAATGAGTGATGTGCAATGTGCAGCACTAAGAGGCAGAGTATGCGTGGTGGATAGTAAGTGGTGTGACTATAAATAGCAAGCATCTAAATGCAATTTCCCCAAGATATGGTCCAGAAAAAGCTCCTGGGTAGATCAGGTTCAACAAGTTCAGTCTATACAATTTTGTTGTACAGTTCACAAGTAAAGGATCTTATACATCAATATATTATTTGATAAGATGAGGGTGAAATAGGGAAGAACATATGAAACAACAAACTACAATTTAATACCAATCACCGTCACTTACATACAGCACAAACATACAGTGCAGTACATTTGTGCTTTAAGGTAAGTTTTTGATCCTTGGAATTTCTTTTTCCAATGCAATGTTTATGAATCTGGTTAACATGATGTGACAACTCATTCTCTCTGCAAATGCTTACTTTTCGGTTGGAAGGCAAAATGACACCTAAAAAATGTTTTGAGTTAGGTAACAGTCAAAAATGGTCAAGGAAATAAAAATTGGTAAATTTGGAGATCAAGGTAAAATTTGATTCTTTGGATATTTCATACAATGTTTTTTTGATGTGGTGAAGACGATGCGACCATTGATTTTCCCCGCAAATGATTACTTTTAAGTCAACAGCAGTTGATACAATTGATGATGTCATAAGAAAGATATGGAGGAAATGTGTTAGAATATATACAGTATTTCATGAGTTAACATGCAAACATTTGCATACCTTAATGGGATCGTCCGGGCTGAGGCTCGTCCATTTGTACCCCAATGGTGTCAGATTGACCAGCACTGTGTTCAGACTGCAGCTTATAAAGCTTCGATGCTTCAAGAAGGAAATTATGAATCTTGTGACAGTGGAATTCCTTAAAAAAAAAACAATTACTGGCAGACCTTGGAACAATTTGAGTGAATAGCCTTGTTGGGTATGACACTGTGCTGTCCGAAAAATATAAACTTGCATTACTGTCCTCAAGAGAAAGCTTAATAATTATGCGAGATACTGGAGCACAACCCACACATAGTGAAGATAAACTTACAATGATATGTGGCATATCTTGCATGTAGCTGAGTCTGGTTTGTCTACTGACATTTGCTGAGTGTTCTGCTTATAGCAGTGTTCTGCTTAGAATCAAGAGTTCAAAGACTACATATCAATATATAAATAATAGACAAAACATAAAATAACCTAACCTAACCTAACCTAGACTAAGATAACATAGCATAATATATAAAATATATTATAGCATAATATAACCTAACCTAACCAGAAACCAGAATCATTCCAAACATAATTATATGCAAAGGGCTGTATTTGTAGAGGGAAGATTATGATCGTTTACTTCTTTGCAAAATGAAAAGTAATCATAGCAGAGAAAATGAGTGGTTGAATCATATTTTTCATGTTAAAATACATCGTAGTAATAAAAATAAAGGTAAAATCAAATTTTACCTGGATCTCCAATGATATTGAAAAAATGCAACATAGCCAAGCCAAACCTAAGGCTATACAATCACCAAGCCGAACTTCCCATGTAAGAAAACTTCTTTAAAAATTAAAAAAAATCACAACTTTTTCTAAAAATGTTCTCAATTAAAAAAACTAACCAATCCTAACCTTGCCCCAGACTGCAAACAATGGCAAACAACTTGACAAGGCTCACCAGCCACTGACAAATCTGCACCAAAATGTGCAGTGAGTGCAAAAATCCACACCAGAGATAGAACACATGGAACACATGCAAAAAAAAGCATGAGAGAAGAAAATAAAGAGGCTTAAGGCAAACACCTTTCCTACATGCACATCTTTAGTCATAAAGTATTAAGGCTTAATAAGAGCCACAGGGGCCCATCTGGGTTAAGCCTATCTAGAAAAGGCACTAGAAATGTACATACTCTCACCCAAATCAATCCCTTATCTCAAGTTCCTAGGGAGCTATATGTCCCAGCCTATTTAGCACCATTCTGCTATTGCATAACACACTCAACAATTACAAACTCCTCCAATCATACCCATTGTGCTACCATAGCCAATCTCATCAGCATGACATCCCGAAGGAAGGTGCTGAATCCACTGCTAGGTACACCCCATACAAAGTTATAAAGCGTTTAGACTTAATAAGAGACCCAAGGGCCCATCCAATTAAGTCTGTAAATGGAAGATACCATAAACCTGGTAAAAAGACCCAACCCAACCATCCCACATCCTGAAGAAACCAGTCCACCAATATCCCACACACCTATCAATGCCTATCTACCCTAGCTATCCAGCCCTATTCCCCTGATCCCTCTTAACACATGTGGATTGAATGCCTTATCAATAATTTTCAACCTACATCCATGCCTGCTTAAAGGGGTCTGTGCCATGCACACTTACTGAACATATATCTCATCCCATCCATCACAAATTAGAACTCCAAAACATGATTTTCCTGTCTAAAAAATTGTCCACCCTACTTTTAAATACATTCAATGAGGAACTCCCCACAACATCAGCAGGCAGCCCATTCCACTGATCAACAACTCTTTGACTGAAGATCTGTTGTCGCTTAACTGTCCTACACCTCAACTTGTCTAACTTGAATTGATGACCCCTATGCAATACTCTAAACTGAAGAGCGCCATTCAAATTGACCTGATCTAATCCTTGAACAATTTTGTACATTTCAATCATGTACCCCTTAATCTCCTATACTTGAGTGAGTACATATCTAATGCCACAAGCCTTTCTCCATATTCTAAGTTACCTATTCCACTGATGAGTCTAGTTGCTTTGCGCTGCACTCTTTCCAACATATTTATATCGTTTTCTAGGTAGGGGCTCCATGCTTGTACATAATATTCCAAGTGTGTCCTACATATGCTAAGTACAGAATGATGATGAATCAGAACATTCTGTTTAACCAGATTTTCTAGTACCTTGCAAACTATTGAGGTTAAACTGACTGGCCTGTAGTTCCCTACACACTTCATACTTCCCTTTTTGAAAATTGGTACTACATTTGCATTTCTCAAATCTTCAGGCACTTCAGAATATTCCATAGACCACCTGCAAATTATACCTAGGGGAACTGCTAAAGCTTTAGCACACTCTACTAAGACCCTAGCATATATATCATCTGGTCCAGAAGCTTTATTCGGTTTTATATTCTGCAACTGCTTTTCCACAGCTTCTGTAGTTATTGTAAGATCCTCCAACCTATCATCAGTCATGGCATAAGATTCATTCGTTTCTATTCTACCAGAATTATCTTTAGTAAAGACTGATGAGAATTGCTTGCTTAGGGATTCCACAATATTACAATCATCAACCACTAATTCCCCATCTACCTTCAGTGGTGCTACACTACACTTTTTAGCCTTAAATTTGTAGATGCTAAAGAATCTCTTAGCATTACCTGTTGAACATTCTCAAGCAAATTTGATTCCAGCCAGTCTTTTAGATGCCCTAACACACCTAACTTTATTTCTAGCTATTTTATATGATTTGAGGTTTACCTCAGAGTTAGCATATTTTAGTTTCTTGAATGCCTGTTTCTTTGAATCCGGTAAATGCTTTACTTCCCTGGTCAGCCATGAAGGGCGCTTAACCCTGGTTAATCTAATTTGCCTATTGGGAATGAACCTATCCTGACCTTGAAATAGTTTATCTTTTATCATTCTCCACATTTCATAAGCATCTAAGCCCTTCAATAACTTTCCAAGGAATTTCATTCAGGAAGTTCCTGTGCTCATTGTAATTCCCTTAGCAAAATTTGGAATCAATGTTTTATTGATTCACTACCAACATATAAGGAAATGTGTACCAATCCATTGGTACGATGTATCCAACAACATCATAGGTATGGCACTGAGGCTTTGACTGGCTAATGCTACAAACGGTTCACATACCTTAATGAGATGGTCAAAGTACCTTAACCTAAACTAACCTAACCCAACCTAGCCTAACCTAACCTACTTACCTCTTGGTTTATCATAGCTATAATTTATATAATGTGCCATGAGGTTAGGTTGACTGGCTAATGCTACAAATGGTTCACGTACCTTAATGAGATGGTCGAAGTAGCTTAACCTTACATAACCTAACCTAACCTGCTTATCTCTTGGTTTATCATAGCTATAATTTATATAATGCACCATGAGGTTAGGTTAGGTTAAGCTACTTCGACCATCTCATTATCATTTGTAGCATTAGCCAGTTGAAGCCTTGGTTCCATACCTATGACGTCATCACACCATACCGATTAACATAATCGTTCAAATTGAAAAGTAAGCATCAGCAACAAAAATGAGTGGTTGCATCTTCTTAGTCACATTCATAAACATCATATTCTGAAGAAAAAAAAAGCAATTCCAAAAATTCCAAAAACACCTTTGATCAAAAATTTACCAAAATTTTCCTCAAAACAATCCATGAAACTTCTTCCTGATTTGTTTAAACCTATAGTTTTGCTTCCCAATCCTGTTATGTTGAAATCCACCAACAAAACAGTTCTCTCCTGCACTCTCCTACTTATCTCTTCCTGCATCAACCTGTCCATGTTTTCATTTGGGTCTGGAGGTCTATAGAATGCCCCAATCCTAAATTTTGTTCCATTCATCATAATTATATCTAACCACAAGGATTATACTCCTTCATTATGTACAATATCTTCTATGGAATGACATTTCATTACTTGTCTGACATACAAGAGTATACCTCCTCCTATCCTTGCCTTCCTTTGATAATCATGCATGTTGTAGCCTGTCAATTCCAATTCTTGCAAGTGTCTCCAAAAATGCTTTCATTAACCCATGCCTCTGTTATGCATACCAAATCTAGCTTTTCAGACAACATATATGCATACAGTTTCCAAATTTTGTTCCTAACACTTCTGGCATTGACATAAAAACATGATAAACTATTCCTTCCCTTGCTTGCAAGACCTCTCTTTATCAGCTACATCCGCCCATGACCTGCCTAGTTTCCCCGTTTCCTATCGAGAGCCTCCTCATATATATTGCTGAGCAATTCCACTCCTCTCTTGCTCAAATGTAACCCATCCTTAAGCAAACATTTCAGTCTTCCCTCAAGAAATCCCCCACAAATCCAAGAACCCCACCCCAAGTTCCTTGCAAATATTGGCCACCCTGGTATTCACCCTTTCACATCAAATCAATACAAAAAATATGCACACATGATTAGAGTACAAACAACCTCCCACACTCCCTACACCTCTATTTTCAATCCCATGGGACACTAGTCAGTTTTACAGTGGAAATTTGCTCCCAGGTCACATGGTCTCAGGATTAAGATAGAGGGAGAAGACCCGGCATAGTGATCTGCATAAATTAAAAGCGACCACCAAATCTAATTTTCACATCAGTTTGAATAACGAAATAGGTTTTAGTATTGACACTGCTGAAATAAGTAGAATTAAACTTACGAATATCAGCAAATTGCGATACTCTTTCTAATTTACGTCGAGACTGCACTCAGCTCTACGGTATCTGGCAGCCGACGGATGACTGCCAGATGACAAATTGGCACTGTGGTTAAATTAGCGAAGGATGTGGTTATAAGCCAACTTCCTGAGCAATGGTAGATAAAATGATAACAAAAGTACACTTAGTCAATGTCAACCAAGTTTATAAATCCATACCTGATACTTCCGACATGCTCACGCCGCACAGCTAATAAATATTCACAACATACCCCACAAGTAGGACGCTCATGCACCGACTGATTTGTTCCCTGCCACATACTGGGATATAGGTTTCGGAATATAAAATGGTTTAAGCAAAATTATACTTATAAATTTTCCTTTATATAAATTTAAAATTATAAGTTTTGTCAATGAAAACACTGAGAAAATTGAGTGAAATCAATTCTTGTTAATAATAAATGTTCTTCGATGTACTTTTTTAGTTCATGTCTGGAATGTTTAGTTGAAGCAAGGAATGACTTGGAAGGATGAAAAGCGACTAGACGGGAGAGCAAATTGCCGCTGTAAAACCGACTACTGAGCTGAATTTGCCAGCAGTTTTTTGTGCTGGAAACAATTTTCACAACTATTAACTGAGACAAAAGTGGCACACTGTATTCTAGCAGTTTTATCAAATTGTTGTGATTTTCTTTTTGCAATTCTTAGTCATTATTTTTAAGACAAAATTGGGGGCATCAGAACAGACCAAAGAAGCCAGGAAGAAGGCACTAAGAATGCTTGGGGCAATACATAGGAATGTATCATACAAAAGTGAGGAAGTCATCAGGAAGCTTTATTGTGCATAGTCAGGCCACATCTGGAATATTGTGTCCAAGCTTGGTCCCCTAGTTATGAAAAAGATTGTTGGCTTTTAGAGAGTACAAAAGAGGGCAACAAAAATGGTGAATGGTATGGGCAACCTGGCATATGAGGAAAGATTGAAGAAATTGAATATGTTTTCACTTAGATATAGAAGGCTGAGAGGAGATCTCATTGAGGTCTTTAAATTTGTTCATGGTCAGGAACAGGGTTATCTCAGGGAACTGTTTGAATTTAACAGAAATGATGCAATTAGAGGTCATCAATTCAAAATTAAAGTTAATCACAGCAGGACAAGGTTAAGACAGTCTTTCTTCACCAACAGGGTAGTAGAACACTGGAACCAGCTGCCAGAAACCATTGTCAGTAGCAACACACTGAACATCTTTAAGAACAGCATAGACAATCATTGTAAGAATAGGGGGCTTGTTTTTCTGTATTCCAGGGAGAGTTGATCAAGACATTTGATGGACAACTGGTTCAGTGTACAGAGTGCAACCAAGAAGGGCCCTTGTGGCTCATAGTTGCACTGATCTTTTATGTCTTTGTCTTTATGTCATGTGTAAAGTGTCAGTGGGTTATCAGCGAACCCACATAGGTAGGTACCCATCCACATACCAATTTCCTCACTAGCCACATGGCTGACTGCTGGCCCCACACTGATGAGATCTTGTTGAAAGTGCTATACTTTGCAGTCTGGAATTAGCCTAACCTATTCTTGATGGAAAACAACAAAAATGTCCTGATAACAATTTCTTTTTTTCAAATAAAAAAACCTAGCCTAACCTAACCTAATCTAATCTAACCAATGGAAGTAAAATGTGTATAAAACTTGTCTGGTGAATACCTGTAAGGACAGTAATACTCAGAACATGGACAATAATAATTCAACATGTTGGATAAAACATTTAAATTAGCAGCATACCAGCATACCTAGCTACCTAGTCCTGGGAAAATTAACTGATCTTCTTTGATGCATTCCCCATGTGTTTGTGTTCAATTTGTGCTTTAAGGGGTTTTATGAATTATTTGAACTTACCTTTCCAATCACAATACAATGTTGATGGGTGTGGCTAAGATAATAGGATCACTCATTTTTTAGTGGAAATGCTTACTTTTTAGCTTTTGAGCAAAACAAAACAAAAAGGGGCTTTGAGTTAAGCAACATAGCATAGATAGCAATGATTAAAAAAATGAAAATGCAACATAGCCTACCCTAACCTAGCCTAACCTCCCTTTGGAAAAAAAAATCACAAAATAGATGTTGAAATTTTTTAACAAAAACTAATTGATTAAATTTTCCAAGAAAGAACCTAACCCAACATAACCTAACATAACCTGTTTTTGAAGAAAAACAATTTGCAAAATGCTTAGAAAAAACATTACAAAATATTTAGCAAAAAAATCCAGCCTAAAAGCCTAAATGGTAAATATCAAGATCAAGGTAAAATGTGTTTTTTTGAATTTTTTTCTTGTAATGGTATGCTTTCTGACCTGATGAAGATGATGCAGTCACTCATTTTCACAGCAAATGATTACTTTTAAGTCATATACCCTAGGGGTAAATATCAAGATCAAGATAAAATGTCTTTTCTTTTTTTTGTAATGGTATGCTTTCTGACATGATGAAGACGATGCAGTCACTCATTTTCAGCATAATATATAAAATGTATCATAACATAATATAATCTAATATAATCTAATCTAATCTAACCTAACCTAACCTAACCTAGCATAACCTAGCCCAACATAACATAACATAACATAGCAAAACCTAACCTAACCGGAAAACCAGCATATGCAATATGCTGTATTTGTAGAGTGAAGATTTTGCTAGTGTATTTCTTTGCCAACTGAAAAGTAATCATTTGCAGAGAAAATGAGTAGTCGCATCATCATTTCCACATTCAAATACCCCATATGAAAATTAAAAAAAAATGCAGTCACATTTTACCTTGAACTTGATATATACCGCCTAAACTATGGGTAGCATACCCTAATCCAGGCTAACTCGTTTGTTTCCTTCACGGGCGAAAAATGTGTTCAAAGCTTGTATAGTGAACACTTTAAAGCACAATAATACCGTCCATTAGCCATGAGTGTGCAAAAAGGGTGTCGTGAACCACCCAATAAACAAACAACAACAATAATACCGTTTTTAAGCATACCGTTGTGTATCTCAGTAACAAGCTTCAAGAAACGATCTCCGTAATCTACGAGTATCCGTCTCACAGTTTGGTAGCCGGTTTCATCAGAAAAAACATCTACTACGTTTACTACTGCGGAACGATGCACCGCAGCAATTTTGCAACAACCTACAACCTAACCTTGAATTATAAAAACAGGCATCAAAGATGCATGAATATATATTTGATTGCGTCACGGAATGACGCTAGGGAACCCAAAAAGACTGGCCGGGCCTCTAAAATCACGCTGGGAGCTTAAAAGGTCGAGCCAGGGCACTGGCGGATCCAGAAATGGGCCATTCCGGCCATGACCTCCCGAAGCGCTTAAAATGGTGGGGGGGGGGGGCATAGTGTCTTTTGCCCCCCCCCCCGAAACCAACAGAAGTCAACTAAATTAATATGCAGTAACCTTTGCCGAGGTTAAAAAATAGCGTCTGGATGAAAGAATCTCCAATAATTTTAAAGGGATTTAACAAATAATTGTTTGGAAGCCATTATGGTAGCATAGTAGATTCTGAGACACATCGAGGGTTCCATGCTGCTCAAGTTCTGCTTACAGCAAGAGTTGACAAAATCGGATCCGCCAGTGTGTAAACGTGCACGAACGTTGACGTGGTACAAGACGTTGAACGTGAACGTGACCGTTTTGGTAAACAAGAACAAACATCCGGTAACCTAGAAACGGTGGAGGTAGGCTGGGGCCCCTACACAGGAAATTATGTTGTCAATTATTATTTTCATTTTAATTGTATTATACAAAAAATTAAATGGGCTCCTTTGCCAAATAGTGGTCAAAATCCGGTGTTTTTAACCAAAATTAGTGGGATAATGGGCAACCTCCAAATCCATTCGACCTCTCCCCTGATGCAATTGCTAGGTACGCCACTGGATGAGGGGAAGGGGAGGGGGCTGACGCCGGAAACCGATTGCCCACCCCCCCAAACCGGTGGGCTAGATCCGCCAGTGAGCCAGGGGACCCTGAAAATCGCGCTGGGCCCCACAAAGTCGCACTGAGGAACCTGAAAATCACGATGGTAGCCTAAAAAGTTCACGCCGGGATCCCTGAAAATAACGCGGGGCCCCCAAGAAAAGTTATGCGGTGGTCCTTGAAAATCACGATGGTGGCCCCAAAGAGACGGGCCGAGCCCCTGAAAATCACGCTATAAGGGGCTCAAAAGGTCGGGGCATGCCCATGTGTCATGCCCCCGCCCTTTGCATGATGGGCGGGTGTGGACCCATGGCTCCTGGATCCGCCGCTAATGAGACCTGTATGTTGTGTGATGGGATCTGAATTGTGTACCTGATGTCCTCAGCGGTTGGTGTGATGTTTCGTACATAATGCATAATATCGTTTACTGGTTGATCTCATTCCATTCCATCATGCATGCAGCATATATTGTTGGCTTACCGTCTGCCGTTTTTGTCATGGGCTATTGCAAAGGTGGAGGAGGATTATTAAGTGTCCGGAAGCAAGGCATAACAATTTACAAAATTGTTCCTGCCTAGGTGTAATTTCCCAACCAAATCATCACATGTTATATTTGAAACTAACACCATTGTGCATGTAGTATCATGAGCTTTCCAGACTTAGCTTCGGCCAGGGGATCTCAACATTGCGCACACGGACAGGTCAGAGACGGATCCAGAAATTTTCATGGGGACACTCGTCTGCGGGGAGGGGGGGGGCACATTTCATCGGAAGGCCGCCGCTGCGAAAGTCCCCGGAGGTGCGCATTTGTCTGAATGTCTGTTGTTGAGAGGAGGGATGTGTGCACTCGACCGTACTGAAAAGGGCACCGCTTACCCTCAAGAGGGTGCATTTCCACTCAGAGCAGCAGCATCTGGCGCGAAATATGAGACGTCTGCAAAATAACAAGAATCTAGAGGAAAATGGAAGTATCAAAATATTCCTATATTCCTCCGTGAGAAAGCCGACCTCTTCTACTTTCCCATTTTCGGTGTATTGCCAAGAAACCGTATGTACCCCCATAGAGAAGCTTATAAGTACTATTACTTATTTGACTTCTGAATCTTGTGCAACCGTGATACTAAAATCCCTCTCTTGTCTTAGTAAGAATCCTTCCTAAAATGTGTCAAAATTGTGTTGTAGTTGCACCGCCACCTTCGTACTTGAAGTGTTTTAATAATATGAGAAATTAATTTGCGCTACCTTTACGCATTTTTTATAACAAAAAGGTAAGCATCACCTAGAAAAAAGCAATAATATACGGACACGTTTCTCAAACGTATTCTGGAAAAAATAAATAGTTATATTTCCTGGCAACGCCGCATGTCCTTTCTAGAAGCGCCGCAAACATGGTGGGTCTGTCCTGTTGATTTCTTGAGTTTTTAATCGTGCTAGTTCTATCGGCGACAAGCATTCTCGGGGGATGAGCAACAGCGAATAGAGGCCGGGATTTTGCAGTGCGGTATATCTGGTTTATTCTATGGACATGATACTATAAACTGCCTTGAGTAGCGTTATCAACCCCCCCCCCCTACCCATTCTCGCACATTCTGCATCTGGTCTGGTTGCTAAGTTATTTTCTGAACAATTTGCCTCGCAACTGAAGTAAGCAAGCCGTAGGTGGCTTACAATTAAAATTGTGTGTATGGGATTTATGATGGGCTAAGTTTTGATCCAGTCTCCTTTACCAACTGTGTGCTGTTCTTCCAATTGTGTGCTAATCAGTTGGGGAATCGCATTTTACCTAGATCGTAATATATACCGGAAGGTAAACGTTTTTATCTAGGTAAAATGTGATTATTTTTGGAATACATGGTATTTTAACGTAAAAATGACTGCGATCACTCATTTTCCCCTGCAAATGATTACTTTTCAGTTGGCAAACAAATACGCAATCATAATCTTCACCGCAAATATAGCACATCGCATATAATTATCCATACCTGGTGTGTCAGATGTGAAGAAGAAATTCAACACTTCATTTACTCAATTTACTCATTCAAAAACAT
Source organism: Ashinkailepas kermadecensis (assembly GCA_034440615.1). Lineage (NCBI taxonomy): Eukaryota > Metazoa > Arthropoda > Thecostraca > Neolepadidae > Ashinkailepas > Ashinkailepas kermadecensis. The sequence continues at coordinate 158,267 of JAOTOM010004458.1, forward strand.
TTATGTCGAAAACCTTGTTCCTGCCTTAATCCAACTGTTATTTACCAGAATGAATGCTCGCAACCCCCGGGGACGAGTGGTCTAGGGGTAAGATGCTCGTCTCACAATCGAAAGATTGAGTTTGAGTCTCACCTGTCGCTACTCTTCGCCCGCGACCAATCGGCGTGAGAGATTGGAGACGCTATGACTCAACGGTCGACGTGTCTTAAAACCAATAACCAACCAATGCTTGCAACCCACATGTCTGCAGCCAAGACCGGAAGTTCTTGCGATGCTGTATTATTTTATTTTTAATATATTTGTTGACGTCATGTCTAAAAAAATGTTTTGGACGATTCTGGTTTTCTGGCTAGGTTAGGTTATAAGTATGATACATTGTATATTATGCTATGTTATCTGCCATTCTTACACTGCATATACTGGAGAACCAACACATCCTTGGATGTTTAGTAGGTATTATTACTAAACTTGCCTATGCAGATATATACCAGTTGGAGAAACAGTGGTTTTATATTCAATTTTTGGAAATTGCTTCCATAATTGGGAATGGTATTTTCCATAAATGTGAATGTTGGTGTGTCAGTGTTCCAATTTTTGGAAGCTATTACATCATCACTGCACTCAAATCAATTTTAGCTTGAATTAAATAAAAATTGCCTGTAGCTGGTTGCATCTATATGGTAGCACCTCATTATATCAGTTGGGCTTTGCACTTAAGGAAACACTAGTTGAAGTATCTTTTCAATACTTTGTTCTAGTCAGCTACAGTGTATCAGGGAAATATCTCCAGTTGAAGTAGGTTAATATGTTTGTATTTTAATCACTGTTCACCCTGGTTTTGTTTTAAACTTGTATTTTATTCACAAAATATACTGTTCCAACAAATCAAATAGTTCAAGTGCAGCCATTTATAAACAAACAAGGATGCTGAAGCCATGAGGCAGTGTGTCCAGTGGCATGGTTGAAGTTGTCATGGCGAGTTGGATTTTGGGGCATGGCGACTTGGATTTTGTCTTAGTGGTTGTAATTGTGACAGAAACACACTCATAAATAGAACATAGTTTTGCATTCCCATTTTTGAAAAATAGCATTCTGAATTATGGAAGTGATTTCCAAAAATGGAAAATAAAACCACCGTTTCCCTACAGTGTGACTGGAAATGAGGATGTGAAAGTTGGCAGTGTTCTGCTTATGGTCAAGAGTTAAAAAATTACATATAAATAGATACATAATATAAAAAGTAAAATAACCTAGACTAAGATAACAGCATAATATATAAAATATATGATATAATATAATCTAACCTAACCAGGAAACCAGAATCGTCCAAAACAAATTTTTTGGCCATGGCGTCATCAAACATGAAAAATAAAAGAATACAGCATTGCAAGGAACTTCCAGCCCTGTCTGCAGATGCATCAGGTTGTGAGTATTCATTCTCAAAAATAAATGTCAAATTAAGGCAGAAACATAAGGTTTTTATGTTTGAGTATTAAATCAAGTGCATGAAGTGTTGAATTTCTTCTTTATCACATCTGACACACCAGGTATGGATGATTATATGCGATGTGCTATATTTACAGAGTGAAGATTTTGATGTGTACCTATTTGTTTGCACACTTAAAAGTAATCATTTGTGGAGAAAATGAGTGGTCACATTGTAATTTCTGTTTAAATACCATGTTTTTTTAAATACAAAAAATCGCATTTTACCGAGATCATAATATATACAGGGGAAACTGGTTTTATTTTCCATTTTTGGAAACCTTCCATTTTTTTAAATTACTTCCATAATTGGGAGTGCTATTTTCCAAAAATGGGAATGCAAAACTATGCTATTCATAAATCTGTGTTTCTGCCATAATTACAACCATTAAGACAAAATATTTTTTTTTAACAATCGGGACAAAAAAGCAATTAGGTTAGGTTTGGTTATCCTGCTGGATGCTAAATGACCTTGTAATTGGCAAGCCCTTAAGCCTAAATAATCAATAGGTTATCCTGTTGCCCCTGAATGAGCACTACATCAACCCCTTATCCCTGGGAAATATCCCTGGTGATGCCCTGGGTTCATTCAGTGCACCTGGCTGGAGGTTTTATCTGTACATTGAGTGACATCACCAACTGCTGACTGGCAGTCAGCTGATGGTGACTTACATACCTTTTGACAAAGTGTGAGGGGTAATATTGAAGACTACCCAAGATGCATGCTTGTCATACACATTGTCAGTTTGCAGAACACCAGCAAATCTGTTATTGCAAAAGTTGATTGTGTGTGATTGGCAAAAACGGAAATTTAGGGAGGGTTTGCAATGCAACTACAATGTTGGTTCACCCACCTGGTTTTCACCTGGCTGGCTCCCCAAATTTGTTCCCAATAATGTCACTGGACACACCTCTGTCCTCTTTTTAGAAGCATTAGAGGATAAATCATTGCCCACTCTGGACATCTTTTCAAATTCCTTTTGTGAATAAACTTCCATGGTCTATACTTCTCATTAACATGCTCATGCATATGTGGCTGATAAGTTTTATCATAGGAAAGATCTGACATTGTTACTTGTAACTAGTTGCCTGAACTGATGCTTATTTGTTTATGATGTGATTGAGTTATACTAATGTTTGATGTTTGTGAATATGACTAAGATGATGAGACCACTCATTTTCTGTGCAAATGCTTACTTTTCAGTTTTGTGAGTAAAATAGCAACAAAAATGGGGTAATGGCATGAATAGGAATTAAGAAATGTAATCCCATTGCCTAACATAGAATAACCTGCCTTTGGTAACATTAATCCAAAAATGAAATTTGACAAATTTTGAATGATTAATTTTCCTAAAATTTCCAACCTAAGAAACCTAGCATTTTTCATGAATATTTTGAGAAGTCATGTTTACAGTGATCAGACTTGAGAGCCACAAGGGCCCATCCAGGTTAGGTCTGTAAAGGGAAGATGCCATAACTCTGGCAAAAAGAAACTGATCACCAAAATCAACATCACATCCCTAATGGACAGGTTTCATGTAATGGTTTTTTTTTGGGGGGGGAAATGGTAATACTTTGCAGACAAAATTGAAATATTTTTATCACAGTAGAAGCATTTACAGCATAATTTAAAAATTTCACTTAAGGGTTGCCATTGATACCTCCTAGGAATGACATCACATATGTGGAGCCTCTAAGCAGCCAAGCCCAAAACGCATAGGGAACCATATGTTGGATTGTGCCATGCAAGGTTTTTCAACCGACTTGTGTCATGGAAGCAAGGGCTTGTGATACTGAACTTTTACCAATTTTTTCACATTGATCACATGATTAGTAAAATATATGGGCAAATACATAGATATGCAGTTGAAATGCACATGTGTATTGTGATAGTTTGGAAGATGTCATAGCATACCTTCAGGCAGTATTGTGATGGAACAGAGTGGATAAGATGCCTGCTCTAATTACTGCAATATATTGATGATGTCCTTGGAGATATTGCAAAAAGGGACTGCTACCAAATGACAAATTGCATGGGTGATTTCACTATATGCTATGGATTTTAGACAAGGTGCACATGTTTTCAGGTTGATCTTTACATGGAATGCCAGGAATGTTGTGGAATTTTAATTAGCTTACTTGCAGGGAGAAATACATTTTGCATGTGTAGCAGTTCATGCAATCAATTATCAGTAGGTGTGGGCAGACAGTCAGGTACTTGCAGTTGTAGGCTGATGTGATTAATGATATGTAGGAAGGTGTAGAGCAACATAGTCAGTGATCAGCAGGTCAAGGCCAATGTCATCCAACATCTTCAAGCAGCATTTCAATTATGCAAAGTGAGCAGGATGCCCTCTGCAACTGTACCATATTTTATGATGTTGATGGTGATAATGCAAAAAGGGATGATTATGACATGGAAAATTGACAGAATTCATTACCTAGAACTGCTATGGATTTTAGATGGAGGACAAGGATTGTTGCCTTAGTTTTTACATGGAATACAAGGCATATTGTGGAATTTCACTGAGGTTGAGAAAAGCATTACAAGTATACTACTACTGGGGTTTCTGCAGTTTTTGCAAAATGTAATGGCAGTCTGGACTTATTGTGCTTTAAGGTATTCACAAGACAAGTTGTGCATACATTTTACCTGCATGAAGCAAAGTGGATAGGTTTGGCTATGTGAGGTTTAGTTGTTTTTTTTTCTTGATTTGTGTGTATTGTGATGGAACAGAGTGGGTAAGGTTCCTGCTCCAATTACTCCAATATATTGGTGGTGTCCATGGAAATATTGCAAAAAGGGACTGCCATCAAATGACAAATTGCAGGCATGATTTTGCCATATGCTATGGATTTTGGACAAGGTACACATGTTTCAGGTTGATCGTTACATCGAATGCCAGGCATGTTGTGGAATTTTAATTAGCTTACTTGCAGGGATATATACATTGAGCATGTGTAGCAGTCGATGCAATCAATTATCAGTCAGTGTAGGCAAACATGATCAGATACCTGCAGGTGTAAGTATTCATGAGACAAATTTTGCATACATTTTACCTGCATGAAGCAAAGTGGTTAGGTTTGGCTGTCAGGTTTGGTTAGGTTTTTTTATCTTGAATTAAACAAAAAAACCTAAAGAAAGTTGATGCCATGTTACATTAGGTTTTTTTGTGTAAGCAATTTTTTGTGTAAGCAAAAATTGCTTGAATTTGGTGCATTTTTACATTATTTTTTCCCATGGGAGGTTAGGTTATGTTAGGTTAGGCTGTGCTACCATTTTTCTTGTTAGGTTAGGCTGTGCTACCCTTTTTCTTTTTTGCATTATTTTTCTGCTATATTACCCATCTGTAAGCTCATTTTTTGTATTATTTTGCCAGCCAACTGAAAAGTATGCGTTTGCAGAGAAAACAAGTAGCAACATCATGTTGACAACAATTCATGAACATTATGCTGGAAAAAGAAATTCCCATAATTCAAAAATTACCTTACAGCACAAATTTGTTGTAAAAAAGTATGCTTCTGTTTTATGGGAGTTTTCACAAGAATGTCAGATCAGATCACAATTTTCAAGCTAAACCTTGATGTGAAAAACATCAATGTTTACACTTCTGAGGAAAGTACTCTGGTTCAAGCTTTACCCCTGTCTACCAGTGGTACATATACATAGGAGTGTTTGTCGCAGTGAGCAGGGCCACTAGCAGAGATCAGCAGACTGTCACAGTGCAGAATCACTCAACAACGTCCTCATCTTGCCAGCCATCTGGAGGCTGATGAACATTGCTTCTGGCTTGCTTGCAGTTGCTTTTGTATGCATTGGCACAAACAAGAATAATAGCTCAATTTTCTATGATCCATTTGCCCCTGGTGATCGGATGTGATCCAAGTTAAAACTATTGCAATTATTATGGACTGGCAGTGTCCCAAATGGAAAATATAATGGGCAGCAGTCGAGCATTGCTGAACTCTACATATGTGATGTCACAGATATTTTAACCAATCACAAACCTATGCATTCTGAGGTGCTTCTTTGAATTATTGAAGTAATTTAGAGATTTAAAAAATAATGAATGCCACCATCATCTTTAAAATAAAAACACTAGTGAAACATGAAAAAAAATATGGTCTGTCCCAACATGGAACTTGTCCATTCCAAAGAATCTATCCACCAACATCCAACACACTCATCAATGCCTATCTACCTTCCCTATCCAGCCCTATTCATTTGATCCTGTGTAACATATGTGGCTTGGGTGCCCTACCAATAATTTTCTAACTCCATCCATGCCTGTTTAAATGGGTGCTGTATAATCTACGCAGTTGATGCGCCCCTAAACCCCAATAACAACATGCCTGCTTAAAGGGACATGCATAGTGCTCACCTGCTTAGCATAAATTCACCCCATCCACTATTAGCTAGAACCCCAAAACAAGATTTTGCAGCCAAAAAAAGTTGTCTACCCTGTTTTTAAATGCATTCAATAAGGGACTTGCCACAGCATCAGCAGGCATCCTATTCCACTGATCAACAATCCCTTGACTGAAGAATTGTTGTTGCATAAAGGGACCTGTATAGTGTACACCTGCTTAGCATAAATTTCAACCTGAACTGATGACCCCATGTGAAGGGCATCATTCAGATTGGCCTGATCTAGCCCTTTAATGATTATTCATTTATATCATATCACCTCTTAATCGCCTATGCTTCAGTGAGTATGAGTTTAATGCCATAAGCCTTTCCCCATGTTCTAAGTTACCTAGTCCACTAATGATTATAGTGACTGTGCTGCACTGGCATATCTATATATTTTTATAAGTAGGGGTCCGTGCCTGTACATTTTTTTAAGTGGGGTTGTGCATAGCATTCTGATTGCCCTGTTCCTAGCTGATGTTCATTGTTTTTCTGCTTTAAGATCATTTGAAACTAACTCACCTAAATCTGATTCCTCTTCAATAAAATTGAGTTTCCTACCTTCCATTGTATATCTGAAAGTCTTGCCTCCAGACTCCAGATGCATAGCCTTACATTTTCTCATAGTTTAAAGACATCTGCCATTGTTCAGCCCACTTTTTAGGTCCTCCAAGTCTAGCTGAATATTACTAGATTGATCACTGGTAGCCACTTTTACCAATTTGGTGTCAGCAAATTTGAACACTATTCCTCAGCCCTACCTCAATGTTATCCACAAAGACGATAAAGAGAAGTGGCTATAGAACAGAGCTCCCCTATGGCACTCCACTCAAAACATCCTTGCATTCAGATTTACATCCATTTTACACTACCATTTGTTTCCATCCCCATAGCCATGCTTTAATCCAGCCTAGATCCTTTCTATCAATCCCATGCTGCTCTAGTTGCTGAGTTAGACAACCATGTGAAATTTTATCAAAAGCTTTGCTAAAGTCCAAGTACACAACATCCATCCTGCTTTGATTGTGTGCTTTTTTTAGTTACATACTCCCAACATTTCCCAATCCTGTGGCCCATCTGTGAAACAGTGGGCGGTGTCATTCGCCGTGATCGTGCATAAAGTGCATCGAGAATCACCCAATTAACAAACAAGTTACATACTTCAAGAACTCCAATAGGGCAGTTAAACAAGATCTTGCATGCTGAACATTCTTGACCTAATTGCAGAATAATTAGATTGCAGCCAGTCTGGGCTCAAATGATCAGCTCTGGTTGCAGTGCCCTAAAGCCTAAATAACCTAACTCAGACTACCTCCAGCTGATATAATTGGTTCAATGGTTTCAGCCAGTCTTTTAGATGCTCTAACACACCTAACCTTATTTCTAGCTGTTTTATATGGTTTTAGATTTTCCCCAGAGTTAGCATCATTTGGTTTCTCAAATGTCTGCAGCTTTGACTCCAGTAAATGTTTTACTTCCTTGGTCATCCATGATTTGTGCCTAACCCTGTTTTAATCCAATTTGCCTGGGGACGAGTGGTCTAGGGGTAAGATGCTCGTCTCACAATCGAAAGGTTGTGGGTTCGAGTCTCACCTGTCGCTACTCTTCGCCCGCGACCAATCGGCGTGAGAGATTCGCGACGCTATATGACTCAACGGTCGACGTGTCGTAAAACCAATAACCAACCAATCCAATTTGCCTGTTGGGAATGAACCTATCCTGACCTTGGAACAGTTTGCCATTTATCATTATCCAGATAGCATAAGCATCTAAGCCCATCAATAACTTTCCAATGAATTTCATTCAGGAAGTTCCTGTAAGCCCAAATAACCAACCAACCAGGAAGTTCCTGTGCTCATTGTAATTCCCTTAGCAAAATTTGGAATCAATGTTCTATTGATTCCTACACTACCAACATATAAGGAAAAGTGTATAATGTTATGATCACTATTACTAAATGTCAAGTCTATGTTCACCTTATGTGCACAATTTCCTCGTTTGTAAGCGCCGGATCTATCATTGCATTTCCTCTTGTAGGTTCATGTGTCATTTGAAAGTGGAAATTTTCCTCAAAACAAGCCATGCAACTTCTCCCTGATGTGCTTAGACATCTGGTTTTGTCTCCCATCCCTGCTATGTTAAAGTCCCCCAAAAATACAGTTATCCCATGCACTCTCCTACTTATCTCTTCCTGCATCAACTGGTTTGTTTCATTCTGGTCTGGTGGCCTATAGAATGCCCCAATCCTAAGTCCTGTTCTGTTCTTCAGAATATCTAACCACAAAGATTCCACTGCATCACTATGTACCCTATCTATGGAATGACATTGTTTATAGTCATGCACCCTCAAGTGTATATGTGGACCTGAAGTGATTCTGGGTTCAATATGATCCTCTAAATTGCATTATGAAAGGTGCAATGAAAGCATCATCCCTCCCTGCTGTTAAATTTTGGTCCCCAGAACACAAATCGATCAAGTGTGAGCTGCATTGTGAGATGTATTGTAAGCTTTGTGCTGGAATGTTGCCGCACCACCCTTTGAATGCAAATTGAGGTACTTTGAGACAAATATTGTGAGTTGGGAGGTGATCAATGGAAACAGGCCTTGGTGATAAAATTAAAGCCTGATATACTGTATTGCAGCATGAAGGACCATTGAAAGTTACTGTGAGCAGAGGTGTTGTCACCAACTCCTTTATTTGAACAAAGGCTTAGAGCACTTCATGGTGAATATTGGGATAGAGATTAGTAAAAATCCAAAGAAGAATGGTGAAGATGTTGGGATGCAAAATGTGATCGCAAACGTTATGTATGGGTTGAAATAGCATGATGATGGAGCTGGGCTTGACCTCTAACATGCACTTTTTACCACGGTACATTGAAGTAGACTGGCTTTGCAGTCACTTGTTATGAATGGATATCTAATCTGGATCTTGAGAGAATTTCTGTGCTAAGTTTGAGGTGCTACAGTTGCATAGTAATGTGTAACAGTGTATCTTCAGCCTAGGTGCATGTGCACAGTCTTAAAGTAAATAATGTACCCTGTGACCTTGGGGCCTCGTTTCGCCATCTAGCCCTGTAAGGCTTGATAAAGTAAGTGCAAGAAAGCCATGTTGGAAATTCAGTCAGTTGTCTAACCACTCTTGGCCACCACGGAACATTTGTGGCAAGCGATGGGCATTTACATTTAATGAAGAGTCCAGTTGTTCTTGTATTTATCGATGTTGCATATTTTCTGTTGCCAAAGCCACCCATGTACTAACAATACCGGAATGTTTCAGGCGAGAGGACCGAAGAAGCACTTGAAGCGTCTAAATGCCCCCAAGGCATGGATGCTGGGAAAGCTTGGGGGCCCGTTCGCCCCACGTCCGAGCTGTGGCCCTCATAAGCTGCGGGAGTCCCTACCCCTATTGATTTTCTTGAGAAACCGTCTCAAGTATGCCCTGAATGGTACCGAAGTGAAGAAGATCCTCATGCAGAGGTTCGTCAAGGTTGACGGGAAGGTGCGAACAGATGCCACTTTCCCTGCTGGATTCATGGGTGAGTCTTGTATGCTGGAAGGTTGGATTAGGACATCACATTGTTTAGTGTTGCAGTGTTAATAATGTTTTTTTTGTCAGGTGTGAGATGTCAGAAAGACCACAATAGGATGTCTAAATTTGCTATGAGAATCATGTTATTTTGTTACTTTGTATACTTTTTAAATAATTCCAGCTCAGTGTTGGACGAATAGCATACCTTTTTCTACCTGTTTCATACTTTGCTGTATCAATTCATTTGTTTTGAAATTACCAACTATTGGGATGCATACATTTATGAAGTGATTCGGATATGTATTCCATGAATTGGTGTTGCACAACAGATCATACCATAGGTAATTATTTTATCTGGGATTACACTGCAAGATGTTTATGTATCGTGATTCGTTATGGTGAGCGTAAGCATGATACACAGGAGAAACTATTAGAAACGAGACATGAAGACTTCATAAACATGCAACAAGAAGCACAATGTTGATGCTGCTTTGGGGAAGATGTTGATTCAGTGTTCAGAAAGTGGTATATTCCACCCTATTTCACCACTAATTTATCACAGTGCTTTCACAAGCAGGAGGTTGGGGACGAGTGGTCTAGGGGTAAGATGCTCGTCTCGCAATCGAAAGACTGGGTTCGAATCTCACCTGTCGTTACTCTTCGCCCGCGACCAATCGGCGTGAGAGATTGGCGACGCTATATGACTCAACGGTCGACGTGTCGTAAAACCAATAACCAACCAACAAGCAGGAGGCTGATACAATACCACATGGTCATGGCTGTTCAACATTATGCTTTAGGGCACAATTGCTTTTATTAATTTACTTTTAATTTACTTTGGCCTGAGCTGTTTCCACCCTGTGGGTCTCAACAAAATCCACTCAATAACCAACTGGCTATTTTAGGCAAACTGTATGAGCTTTGAATATAAGTGAAGTAAAAATGTTCATTGAAGATGTGGAATAGGCCAGTGATGTTCTTTTGACACCCAACTTCAATGCTAATTTGTGGATAAAAGAAAGCTCCAGGGTGGTGCAAATGCAAAGAATGGAAACTGAATACTTTACTGAGTTGAAGCAACTTAATTTCTCAGCTTTGTCTCATGTTTTCTTAATTTCTCAAGTTTTGTTCTCACTCTTTGTTCATCAATCAGCCTTCAGTTGACATAAGATAGACCTAAGCTGATGTTTCGTAGGATGAAAAGTTATATTTGAAGAAGCTACTTGGAAGTGATAATGTAAGAAAAACCTTTTAACAAAATGTCAGTCATTTCCAATGTTTCTCCTGCAGGCACATTTCTTCATGTTATTTTCATTTTCACATCCTTCATTGCAGGCATATTCTTCAGGTCACTGAAGAAGGCCAGCAGCTGGGATGTTGGTGCTTTGTTCCTATGAAATTTACCCAATGGGTTCATGACAGTGAGTAGGATACATACCTTTCCTGGCATAGTATTGATGTTGATGTCGATTTTATTGTCAGCCTTACCTGGTTCTTCAGTTGCCTTTCATTCACAAGTTCCTGTAACCTTTGCTAGCTCAGTGTGAGATGGGGTAGTTAGACATATGGCATCTCCTGTTTTGGTGGGAACTTTAACCCATTGGTCCAGGGCATTTATATCCAATTGGAGTCACCCAATGTCACCCCATCACCATCTCTTCATAATTTGTATACCAGGCAGCATGGGAACCTATCATTATTATTTTTATTTATGGTTAGCTTCTTTTTTTTTAAACATCCAATGCCTATTTCAACATGATTTTGAGAACACTGGCACAATTGTTACATATATTCATTGACATTGAAGGCTCCACTGCTAATGCACACTCCCACCACATAAGTGATAACCCCAAATGATGCAGGTTGCAATTCAGGCACAGGTAACAACAGAGCGTATCATGTGAATTAGGCCACTATGTAAATTGCATTACCATCATATAACAAGTTAGCATTGGACCATGACCATGGACAATTTCATGTTGGGACAGGCCGTTTTTTCTCAAGTTTTGCTAGTGATTTTTAATTTTAAAGACGATGGCGTTCATTTATTTCTTAAAAATCCCTAAATTACTTACAGTATTCAAAGAAGCACCTCTGAATGCCAAGCCTTGTGATTGGTCAAAATATTTGTGACGTCACATCTGTAGAGCCCAGCGATGCTCGACTGCCGCCCATTATATCTTCCATTTGGGAAGCTGCCAGTTCGAAATAATCGCGACAGTTCTAGCTTTGATCAGATCCGATCGGCAGGGCAAATTGATCGTAGAAAACGACGCTATTCTTGTTTGTGTCGATGTATACAAATGCAACTGCAAGTAAGCCAGAAGCAATGTTTATCGACCTCCCGACGGCCGACTAGATGAGGACTTTGTCTGGCGATTTTGCACGCCGAGACAGTCCGCTGATCTCTGCTAATGGCCCCGCTTGTTGCGACGAACATTTCTGTGTATATGTACCACTGGTAGACAGGGGTATGAGTATTTTAATAGGCGTGAGCACGCCAATGATGAGCGGGGGAGGACTGGAACCAGAGTACTTTCCTCAGAAGTGTAAACATTGACTTTTTTACATCAAGATTTAGCTTGAAAACGGTGATTTTATGTTCCATTTTTGTGATCAACTCCCACAAAAAAAAAAGAGAAAAAGTCAACTTTTTCCAAAGATGAGAACTACGACTTGTTAGTATCCATCATGTCAGAAACATGGATGTCCACAGCCCTTTCATATCATTAAGTGAAGATGATTGACATTTTCTAGCTGACTGCAGCATGCTGAAGATTTCAAGACATTTGGCAAATTTGCCCTGTGCAATTTTTGAATTCTTGGAATTTCATTTTCCAGGGCAATGTTCATGAATGTGGTTAACATGATGTGGCTACTCGTTTTCTCTGCAAATGCATACTTTTCAGTTGGCTGGCAAAATAACACCAAAAGTGGGCTTGGAAATGGGTAATATAGCAGAAAAATAATGGGAAAAAAGGGAAAAAGTGTAGCATAGCCTAACCTAACAACCTAACCTCCCATGGAAGAAAAAATAATTGAAAAGATGAACCAAATTCAAGCAATTTTTACTCTAAAAAAGATATTTGAAAAACCAAACCTAATGTAACATGGCATAAACTTTCTTTAGGATTTTTTTTCGATCCGAGATAAAAAAGCCTAACCAAACCTGACATAGTCAAACCTAACCACTTTGCTTCATGCAGGTAAAATGTGTGCAAAAATTGTATCGTGAATACTTATACCTGCAGGTAGCTGATCATGTTTGCCTACACTGACTGATAATTGATTGCATTGACTGCTACACATGCTCAATATATATCCCTGCAAGTAATCTAATTAAAATTCCACAACATGCCTGGCATTCCATATAACGGTCAACCTGAAACATGTGTACCTTGTCTAAAGTCATAGATATGGGGAAATAATCCCTGCAATTTGCCATTTGATAGCAGTCCCTTTTTGCAATATCTCAATGGACATCGTCAATATATTGGAGTAATTGGAGCAGGAATCTTGCCCACTCTGTTCCATCACAATACTGATTGAAGGATACTATGCTATGACATCTGCTGAACTATCACAATACACATGTGCATTTCAACTGCATCTCTATATATTTGGCCATATATTTTACCAATCATGTGATGTGAAATGTGCAATATTCACAAATTAAAATAAACTTGGCATGCTATTCATTGGTCATTTATCAAGTACTTACATTGGGATACAGCTTGCAGTTTACCCCACTATGGAATGTCAATTATGGAACTAGATATAAACAGCTTCTGTTTTGCTGCAGGGAAGCCATGGTGTTTGTTCAGCTAAGCCACACAATTTATGTCATTGTCTTTTCCATTATTTTACTCATTTTACCCATAAACATGGTACAAGTTTTTCCTGTTTGTACGCACCGCATTGCGCCGGATTTGAAACAAAAGTGTTAGTTGCTATATTACCACCATGGGCGCTAAATGACCGACGCAGTCGATGCGCCCCTAAACTCCAATAACTAACTAACTAACTGTATTACCACCATAATAGATTATCTACCCTTCCAAGCTTCATATTTTCATTAAAATTGGTAACATTTCAGTATCACAAGCCTTCGCCTTAGTATCCATGACGCGAGTCGGTTGAAAAACTTCGCATGAAACAATCCAACATATTCCCTGTATGTTTCAGACTTGGCCACTTCGAGACCACCTCATATGTGACGTCATTGTTACGAGAAGGTCAATGGCAACCCCTAAGTGAAATTATTAAATTATGCTGTAAATGTTTCTCCTGTGACAAAAACATTTCCGTTTTGTCTACGAAGTATTATTACCGTTTTTTGCTACCAAAAACCATTACGTGAAACTTGTCCATTATCTTAGTGTACTTTCTGGGTCTACCTTAGAATACTGATTCGGGTGACTCATGTAGCTGTTTCACAACTCTGCTGTCAATTGACAACTTCTGGAGTGGGGATGGCCAAGTGGTTAAGGTGATGAGCTCTGGGTACCAAAGGTCCCGGGTTCAACACTCCCACCATTCGGGACATTTCCCAATCCTGCGGCCCACCGGCGAAACGGTGGGTGGCGCCAGGAGCCGTGGCCGTGCATACAGTGCGTCGATAACCACCCAATAAACAACAATTGACAACTTTTGTTTACTCAAGTGCCAGCATTTTAGTGGTTGATGGTTGCTTTCAACAAAATGATGTTTATGGTGTGATTTCAGCTGGTCTGGAAAACATATGTACCATGTCACACAATAATACACCTTTTTAAAGGGGCATGAAAAGCACATTCTTTTCCCATATTGACAGGTTTGCCAGTTTCGTAAATCCTCGACCATATCCTGTTTTGGTCGGAGATTCAAAGGCTTGGCAACATTAACGTCTCCCCAACGGTCGCTGGTATCTGCTTGTTTTGCAGGATTAGCATTACCAATGGGTAGTACATGCACAGAACCATTCCAGAATATGGTTGCTTTGCAGGTGTTGACCTGGCTGGCGTGCGGAACTTCTTGCTTGTGCCATTAATCGTCGGCGGCTGTTCTCAGATGTTGTTTCGATCGAGAAGACCGGAGAGAACTTCCGTCTGATTTACGACGTCAAGGGTCGCTTCACAGTGCACCGCATCACCAAGGAGGAGGCGTCGGTGAGTGCAACATCGGCCGCCTCGGATCACGGCCGTCCGTAAGCAGACTCACCCGTGTGTTCTGCTCCATCCTCCAACCACAACTGTTTGAGAATTGCCGGAAAAGGAGCGTGGTGTCGGCACTCTCAAAACTCCCGTTGACCACCACTACGATTGTCTGATGCGGGGACGACAGACCGGGATGTGTGAAGTGTAATGCCGCGCTGACTGTGCACCATGTGCTGGTGGCGTGCACAGCATATGCATAAGAACGCAGGCGACACTTCGGATATGAAGCGCATACTCTTGGATTAGTGGACTTACTTGGAAGCGATTCACGATTTATATTTAACAGAGCAGTTTTGGCTTTCCTCGCGGAGATACGATTTCAAGTAATATATGCACCTGCCTAGGTGACAGCTCACTCCCCAGACATAATTGAATTCGAACGTGACAATCTGACGCATGTCTAAGCAAGTTTGTTTGGGTGCAATATAACCCACATGGGTTGACGCACCCTAAAACCCCAATAATCATCATCATCATCTGAATGTTTTACTACTCTATGTTTGTCCTTGTTCGTCGGTTCTTTGCGGTCGAAATTGAATTGTCCATGGGTATATACACAATCTATATATATTGCTACGACAAAGCGAGGTGCACAAAATGAGCCCTCAGATATACATGGGTTGTAGTCGGTGTCGGGAAGCCTGTGGATGTACCCTAAACCCCAAATAAGGAAAATAAAGAAAATGCTTAATATGTCTACCTGTCATCTCCGGAGCTGAAATCCATGGTGTTTCCGGCGTTGGCCCTTAGTGTGGATATAATGACATGTAGGTGTAATAGCATGTGGACGTAATATGTTTACGCGGTAACTGCTCTAGATAAGTATGTTTGCCGTGTTGAAAACGTGGTTTCGATATCACTTCTTTCCATGTTCTCCCACGGCAACAGTAAACTGGAGACCATAACCAAGTGCAGTGCTCACGTAAGCACTGGACTCCAAATTGGTCTGACATGTATATGCATAGTACAGGTGATGAATGTGGTGCCCTCTGACACGTTTTTGTATATTTATCCTCCAACCACTGTAAGTGTACTAATTTCAAATATGTCGCCGAGTATTCTGACCGTGACGTATTCTGCATTTGGTCACGTGACATCAATTTACCCGAACAATGTTCACATTTAATTGCTGTGATGCAGTGTCAGCGGAAGTGCCCATGGTGTTGGAACCAGCCACAATGTCATGATGTATGTCCAATTAACCCTATTCCGATGGGAGGGGGATTCCGATCGTGGTGTTTCGTCTGCCGTTCCATAGCCCTTCGCAATAGGAGCGTGAAATTCGGTGACTTCCTAAAAAAAAATTATACTCCGTACCAAAGTTTCAATTTCGTAATTATATCAGAGGAATTCCACTAGCGAATAATGGGAAGGACCTCAACATATTTTTGTGAAAACTTAGGCGCAGTGCATGCATCTGGATATTTTCATTGTTTTGCTGTCCAGTTGAGTCAACTTGGAATTCATCTGCTCATACTGCCTTGTTTACCTTTAGACGCGCTTATTTTGAGCCACCTATCGAGGGCAGGTCCGTGTTGGTGGGGGGCGGGGGCAAATGTAGTATGGGCAAAGTATTGAAACGCTTAGGTACACAATGACAAACAGTAGTTTTCAGGATGTGTAGGGGGTAACATGCAAAGCGACATCAATCGCATGACAGTCATTTGCATTTATAACAACATTCCAGTTGACCAAGTTTGGTTCCATTAACCTGTCATGAACTTGACCTGACTTAATCTCGGTGGCTTAACATGACCTTGAAACTATATAGCATAACAATATACACCAAACAAGTCCCTAGTGTTTCCAAGAACACTTCAATTTTGCCAATATACGGGAAGCGCATTTGCACCGATTTGTGTGGTCTGGCGCTACGAAATGTTTTGACTTTAACGGCCCCTAACTCGAAAAATTTTCGCCCGATTTCCGTTTTCTTGCTTTAAACAACGCGCCGGATATTTCTAAGCAGGTACCGGTCGATAAAATTACTTATATCGACCGGTAAAATCTGGAGTTATGTACGAAAACCCGGAGGGGTGGGCGGATTTCGCACCCCCCCTCATAACCAATGCAGTTGATGCGCCCTAAAACCCAAATAACCAACCCCCCTCCAGTGCGCGTGTTAAGTCAAGGTTCGTGTATTGACTTAAAAAGATCTCTGATGGCCCCATTATCAGTAGAAATGTAACTTAACACGCGCACTGGAGGGGGGTGGGGGGGGGGGGGCGAAATCCGCCCATCTCTCCGGGTTTTCGTACATAACTCCTTATTTTACCGGTCGATATACGCCATTTTTTGCGTACCTGCTTAGAAAGGAACGGCTCGTCATTTAAAGCAAGAAAATGGAAATCGACAGACAATTTTTCGAGTTACGGGCAGTTAAAGTTTTTAAAAAATAGTAGCGCCAGACCACAAAAATCGGCGCTGATGCGCTTCCCGTATATCCGCAAACATCCCGTATAGCGGTAAGCGACTTGTTTGGTGTATATTGTTATGCTATATAGTTTCAAGGTTATGTTAGGTCACCGAAGTCAATTCAGGTCACGTTCATGAAAGGTTAATGGAACCAAACTTGGTCAACTGGAATGTTGTCAAAAATGCACTTCTGTTTGTCATTGCGTTTCCAAACTTTATTCATGTACTTTGCTCCTTTCTTCGCGAAGCCGGTTGCGCCGAGCTGCCCGACGGAGCAGTCGGGCGGGCGGGCGGGCGGCCGGCCGGCCGGCCCGGTTCCGGTAACTGGAGCAGGTAACTGACCTGATAAAGGGCTGCTATATAGGTGACCTGAGGTCAAATGTCGGGCCTAGTATCTGTATTGCATCATTAGGAATGTCCAAAACATCATTGATGCACATTGTGGAGCATCTAAACACAATCACAGCGATCCATAAGAAATGTGACCTCATTTTACCTTGAAGATGTTGACCTAAGGTCATTAAATTTGAACACAATAGAGTTAACTACAGTACCCATCCACCCTGCGAATTTCGTTCCTCCAGCTTTAATAGGAGCCGAGATTTTAGGGGGGGGGGGGCGGAATTCGCCCCCCCCCCCCTCCAGTGCGCGTAATTTGCAGAGGCCCTCCAGGGCGCGTGTTAAGGTATGTTTCGGGATCTCCATGACCAGAGCTTTTGAAGTTTTCTATATTCCATCCTAGCATGCATAAATCTGGAGTTAAGGTGAGGGGTTTTCAGGATCCTCCGGCCCGGCAAAGGTGAAATTGCTGGTCGCCACGGCAAGGGTTCATAAAGTGCTACCGTAATAGGGCTACTTTGAGTGCAAATGTTCGTAATCGGTGCACATTGTGATGAACCATGCCAAGTGGCCAAGTGTGCTGACCTGGCCCGGCATGTGTGGCGATGTGGTTCTGACGGGCTGGGCCGCGTCTGACACCAGTAGCTGACGGTCGTGTGTCGTCCGGCCGATGTGGTTCTGACGGGCTGGGCCGCGTCTGACACCAGTAGCTGACGGTCGTGTGTCGTCCGGCCGCAGTACAAGCTGTGCTGACCTGGCCCGGCATGTGTGGCGATGTGGTTCTGACGGGCTGGGCCGCGTCTGACACCAGTAGCTGACGGTTGTGGTGGGGGCAAGTTGCTGACCTGGCCCGGCATGTGTGGCGATGTGGTTCTGACGGGCTGGGCCGCGTCTGACACCAGTAGCTGACGGTCGTGTGTCGTCCGGCCGAGTGTGGCCAAGTGTGCTGACCTGGCCCGGCATGTGTGGCGATGTGGTTCTGACGGGCTGGGCCGCGTCTGACACCAGTAGCTGACGGTCGTGTGTCGTCCGGCCGCAGTACAAGCTGTGCTGACCTGGCCCGGCATGTGTGGCGATGTGGTTGTGACGGGCTGGGCCGCGTCTGACACCAGTAGCTGACGGTCGTGTGTCGTCCGGCCGAGTGTGCTGACCTGGCCCGGCATGTGTGGCGATGTGGTTCTGACGGGCTGGGCCGCGTCTGACACCAGTAGCTGACGGTCGTGTGTTGGCCGATGTGGTTGTGACGGGCTGGGCCGCGTCTGACACCAGTAGCTGACGGTCGTGTGTCGTCCGGCCGCAGTACAAGCTGTGCCGCGTCAGGTCGACCAAGATCGGACCCAAGGGTATCCCACACCTGCTGACCCACGACGGCCGTACCATCCGCTACCCGGACCCGTCCATCAAGGCCAGCGACACGATCCAGCTCGACTTGGCTACCGGCAAGATCAAGGACTATCTCAAGTTCGACACAGGTGAGCTGCCCGATCCCACGGGATTCGCTCTCTGTCCGATAGTTTACTTTATCAGAATTATGGATGATGTTCTTTTCTTGACTGGTACAATTCACATTTGTCATTTCTTCCTATAATTGTATGTATTGGATCGAGGCAATTTATGATGTACAAAATGTATGGTAAACATACGAGACCTGATTACTGATAAAACATATAAGCAGGTGAAGGGTTTGTGTGGATCCAAGGTCATTAACCCAAATTGACCATGGGTGACCTTTTTAGCTTTACAGAATGCCTAGGGTTATTTTAGTCATGAATGTGATTCCACTGTTCATTTTTACTTGAGATTGGTGGAAGCAGAGTTTTAACCATCATTCTATCAAGTTTTCAAATTCGGAATTGACCCTTGGCCTGGCCTGATGTGTGAACTGTGCTGTAAATGGAGTTTGATATATGTAGTTGCATACGTAAAGCACCAACAACACCCTGCCAACTAAATGGGTATATATGGTGCAGTTTCTGAAGCGTTTGCGATCATATCGTAATGTCTGTTTGCGAAAATTTTACCCTTTGACCTGATACCGTGGGTCATCTACAACCAACAGTAAAAAAAAAGGATGTCAATCTCGTGATCTCGCCGGAAATGCCAGGGGGTCGCGCCCCCCCCACACTGATGAAGGTGACAAAATACCGTACATGGGCGAAGGTTCTGAAGAGAAAAAAATGTATCGAGATGCAGATCTCCAACTTTACAGCTGTTTATTTCCCTCGTAAAATTACTTCTTCACGTGTACCGTTCTAGCTAGTTGGAAGACAACCACGCGCCCTTTCCATGGCATCGTTTACAAAACCTTTGTGTCATATCCATGAATTCGGAAGAAAATGGTCAGGTACTCGATGCTTCCCAAGACCATCAGATCGTCATCACTCGTGGTTCCGATGTTGAATACTGCTGTGGTGAGTTTAATCAAAACAATATTGCACGCAAAGAACGAGGCAATTAGCTGGAATTGCGGTATTCGATCGTTTATTATTCTTCGACCTATGCTATGACTAAAATTCCTTGTTCGGAATAATACTCAACAGAAGGCTGCTGCTGCGTATTTCGCAGTTCAGTTATGTCGCCAATTCGAAGACGCGCAACCATGTACCATTTGGATGCGTGTTCAAAAGCTTGGCAACATGAATGACTCGTCGACGGTCGTTGGCTTTGTGTGCAATGCAAAGGCAGCATTACCAATGGTGAGCACACGCGTGATTCAGTGGTCAGCAGCCGTCGGCTAGCCTGTCGTACTGACCCGGGCTGGAGGCTCCGGACGGGCCCATCGGGTCTGGGAGGCTGTCTCGGTCGGACCGGCGAAGGTTCGTCTTGGTCGACTGGTGTATGATTTACCTGGTCACTGGTTAGATCCTCACTGTTCACTCCTGTCCTGATGGGCGGTATATATGGCCTATGCGGTCGATGCGTCCCTGTACTACAATAACTAACTCATGTCTGTGCTAACCTGTCCTGGACGGACCGATCAGATATGCCATTATGGCTGATGTCTGGTCGATATGTATTTGTGGCCAGACCGATGTGACTGTTTTGTGTTGACCTGTTGGACGACTTGGTCTGACCGCTTTCCGCTGTTGACAGGCAACCTGTGCATGATCACGGGAGGCCGTAACTTGGGTCGCGTCGGCACCATCGTGCACCGGGAGCGTCACCCCGGATCCTTTGACATCGTGCATGTGAAGGACACTGCCGGACACAAGTTCGCTACCAGGTGAGCACGCGGATCGCGGACGCTGGCCGCCATCAGTCTGCCCCGCGGTCTGGTGGCAGACGATGGGCTGGGCTTTTAATGCTAGGTGTCGGTAGATCCTTTGGTCGTGTCCATCGGTCCGATACACGCATGTCTCGTCCAATGCCAGGTCGAAGACACGCAGCCATGTTTGTATGGCTGCGTGTTCAAAAGCTGGGCAATATTAACCGACTCCCCAACGGTCGCTGGTTTTGTTAATTCAGCAATGGCAGCATAACCAATGGTGAGCACATGCGTATCTGACTCCCGACCTGCTCGTACAGCCTGAGTAATCACTTGATGGGTTAGCGACAGGCTTGGCAAGTTTGTGCCGCTGCGTAGTTTCAACCGACTAAAATCGGTTTGAACCGGCTGACCAGAACTTATTCTAGCCACCAGTTTTGTCCACTCATTTGCGAAGTAGCCGAAGCGGAGCCTCCTTTATTCTCATAACTGATTGCAAGATACAGTAATTTTCGTGAAGATGGTGTTTGTCTTTGCCGTATGCCCGACTCTTAATGTTTAAGCCCATTTGTTTTGCTGCTGACGTGATTTGATCAGTTTTGGTCGCCTGCTTGCCGTAGTTAGTGGACCACTCTTCCCACAAAGTTGATTCGCATAACGCACAAATAACCGTGAAGCCGGGTTGGTGTTTGGATTACGATTGGAGATATTCCAGTTGCGGGAAAATGGAATTCCAGAGGGTCAGTCGGATGGGTAGGTCAAGGACCACACACGATGTATCGGGTTTTTGTTTCTTTGGTGATATGACTGGAGTATCGTCAAATGTGTGCTGTCTATGCCAGTTTGAAGCTTATGCTCTGTCCAGCTATATTGATCATCTTAGACATCCATCACAGTTTGACTTAAGGTCAGATAAAAACAACAAATGAAGCAAGCAAGTGATGCTTCTTTAACGTTGAGATCTCGGAATTTTTTTTTATACTTCGAACGTTTTGCTCCTTAAGGACACGGCCAAACCGCCATTTAATGTCTGCTCACTGAACTTACGCGTGCCGTCCGTTGTCTTCGGTTAACCCAGTGAGTATGGGTTTGAGCCATTTTCTAGATGGTTCATGGACATATCGTTATAGCCCAAACCAGGCCAAAGCGAACCAGAATCAAATCTGACTGATATCGGTGGCTGGTCCATGTTTGTTCTTAGTCATGTCCAGCAGGTAGTGTGTGGCGTGGTCGAGTATGGTATCGTGGGTACGATCAGCCTTGTTTGGTTGTGTGGTGGTCAGGCGCGCACCCAGGATTTTTCCATGGGGGGACCGGACCAAAAAGGGCACTTGGCCGGCTCCAAAAGGGCACTTGGCCGGCTCCAAAAGGGCACTTGGCCGGCTCCAAAGGGGCACTTTGCGGCCCGGGGCACACTGGAAGGTTTGCTGACCGGGGGGCGTGAATTTTCCATGGGACGTTATATGTTATAGCACCGAACCCTTGTATTTACAATAATATTTCCAAAAACATGCGGCCTGCGTGCATTATGTCGTGAGATGAAGGTTGCCCGCTTACCTTTGGTGTCAAAGTACGCAGGATGTGGATTTCTGGAAAGGATGATAACAGCTGACACGAAGGCGATGGTCCTGAAGGCAGGTGACATGTACACAAACATGTAACACAATAAAAATAGCGACGAAAGCTTCAGGGCACAGGGCAGGGCAGAGTTCACGGTACAGCACAAGGCACAGGGCGCTTTTAGATCAAAAGGGCACCTAATTGGGACAGGAAAGGGCACAGGGGAATGCCATTTTTAGGCCAAAAGGGCAGTTTTGGGCCCAAAGGGCACCTTTGGCACAGGCGGGGCACATAAGGCAGGTGATTTTGGGGCTAAATTTGGGACATTCCGGCCAAGAGGGCACTTTTCGGTCAAAAGGGCACTTTTGGCCAAAAGGGCACTGGTCTCATGGGGGGAGGGGGCCCGGGCCCCCTGCCCCCCCCCCCCCCCCCTCCGGTGCGCCTATGGTGGTGGTAGCTGGGCGATCCCTGGATCTCGGTTCCGCAGGACTGCCAGCAGTACCGTGGTCCAAACCGACCAACTTTTCCTCGGCCACCAGCTGCCCCACACCTCGCGCTGACCGTTCGTATGTCCACAGACTGCACAACGTGTTCACCATCGGCAAGGGAACGCGCGCGTACGTGTCTCTGCCCAAGGGCAAGGGTGTCAAGCTGTCCATTGCCGAGGAGCGCGACAAGAGACTGGCGCAGAAGAACTGAGCGGCCACCGCCCCGCGAGCGTGATATATGGGGTAATATACACCAGACCGGACGGAACCGTACCTGTTTGAGATCGGGGTCTGAGATGGTGAGGTTTCGGACGGCCAGATAGAAGAAAACCCGACCAAATCGGTGCACTTACGGCCTCACTTCAACTTAGTGTCTGGTGACGTTCTATCACAACAGCCGAGAGTCATGCGGTGCATGTATTGTCCGTCGGTGGCATTAATCGCAGATCACAGCGCGGGTGGTAGTTGTACACGAAGGCGGGGCGAGAGGTCGTGACCGAGTTGGTGAGGGGTCCGACTGTCTGAGCAGGCTATCACCGGGCGTGAGCGGCCCGTGACGTGACCTCACGTGTCGCTCCAGGTCACGTCGTCTCACCAGCACCTTGCCGCACTGGTCACACCTGTCGGCATGGGCGCACCGTCAGATGGTCGGTAGACACTATCACTCACCTGGGAGGCGGACCTCGAACCGATCCACGCAGCCAAATCATCACAGATACACTTCCAGTGTGGGGGTCTAAATAGCCAATGCAACGGCTGCGCCCCCCCCCCCCCCAGATAATCAATGATATGCGCAATATATCACGTCAGCACAATATACGACAGCCTTCGAATGTAGCTGAAGGTTTCATCAGCTCATCACTTCTTAGAACGACGATTTTTCGCGGATTGGAGGGTTCAATACCAAGTCAGTTAGAAACATGGACAGTATATAAATCAAATTATTGAACGTTTCTTGGGTACTAACGCCAAAATGAACTTGTGAAGTTCGTTTTAATTATTGCAATCATTTTGTCGCATACCATGAAGAATGCAAAGCTGCTTTGTGTGCGGTGCGAGTTAGACTTGATTCCACTCGGTGCTCATTTCCACTTTCATTTGAGGATTTTTAGGACACTGGTGCCTGCACTGACCGCGGAGCAGCTTAGATAGATCCAGGGGCTGGGTTGGGAACCTTGGCGGCGCGTTTTTTCCGTCTGCAACAGACAAAAACCTGTCTACAGCTGTGGACATTGGTCTTGTGGGTGGGCCGTGGGGGTGAGATGTGCTAGCCTGGGCGACGCCGCAGCTCACCGGTACGGTGTGTCGCCGTCGGCGTGCAGGCGCACGTGCTTGTTGAGGTTGCTGGGGTCGCCGAACGGCCTGGCGCAGACGTGGCAGCAAAGCGGCTTGTAGCCCGTGTGCGTGCGGATGTGGATCTTGAGACCGTATTTGCGAGAGTAGAGCTTGCCGCAGTAGAGACACACGTGGCCCTTGGTGGAGCGGCCCATGCTGGAGACGAGCGACTCGACCTCGGCGCAGACGTGCGGGCTGGGTGGTGGCGGCACGGTCGGTGGCGGCGGCCACGGCAGTCGGCTGCCGCGACACCGTACTGCCAGGTGCAGCTTCAGCGGGTTGGGCTGCTGGAACAGCTGGCCGCACAGATGGCAGCCGTACCGACCGCCGCCTGGTGGAGACGCACCGCGGCTTAGCGTCGACATAGCTGGTGTGGAACAGTACTTTTAATTGGGAATGTATACCAACAGTGCCGGCCATAATTATTGTAATATTTAATACAGGTTTGGGGTGGGGGCGGTGTGCTAAAATATATCAGAAACTGGGTGAACACCGACATTTCGAAATCAAATGGAATCAAAGTAGCGTGACTTCATGTGCTGCGTTTAATGCTACACGCGCGTATTTGAATGCTGCCTCGAGTCATGTGTTCGAACGCTGCGGATCGATCCGCTCGGTGCTTTCCGCCACTGGGCGGTGTCCACGGGTCGCCATAGATAAATGCGATGCAGTGTGAATATATTACCGTTGTCTCGGAACACGAGAATCGAGAAACGCCGCTTGGGTACAGTCAGGCTTTGGCTACGATATGGTACGGGCGTTCGACTGAGGTATTCACTTAGTGCCCTCCAATTTTCCGTATGCTTGAAGATGTGGGCTGTTTTTAATATGGAAGTTCCATAAAATCAGGGCCTTACTTCGTAAAGCCCACTTTCGTCTATGATACAGGGATGTTTTCAAAAACCTCCCGTAGTCATAAAGTAAGGCAAGGGAAATCCAGCCATACATTCCGTTATGTCGTAGTGTTTCAACTTGCCCGCCGAGTTGCATTATGCTTTACATATTTGACGATAAATGGTCATACGCTAGAGCATTTGAGTTCGACACTTAACTGAACTGGAGCCTCCTCGGTTACGAATGCAGTCATACGATTTTAATTAACCTTATTTCTGGAAGGCTCCGGCGGACCACGGAGTACTGGAAAGGGAGCACAAAGTTATCCCCTCCTGTCCCTTGACATCTCAGTAATCGGTCGATTTTCTCGAGGAGGATGGTGATCGATTTATTATGAAGCGATATACATATATAGGCCTACGTGATGTGCATGCACAGGCCATCTTCATAAATTGTAGGTTGGGTCAGGGGTACGATTGGGGACACGATCACACACGGCCAAGACATGATTATGACAGTTCGGTGACTAGATGGTTCGCAGACTACCCACCAATGTAAACTGTAAACGCATACTACCCGCCCAAGCGGTAAACAATGAAGTATCGAGGCAAAACGTACATCACAAAAGCCTTCCCCTGGTACCACCCATGACAATATAAGCATGAAGGACCTTTCGAATATTCTATAGTTTTCGCTCAAGTCCTCCGGCTATTCGATTTATACACATGGATGCGAAGTTTGGAAAGCATACCTCCCCACTTTCAACCTTACCTGGGGCCGCCCTTGACGACAAAATTATTTTTCAACAACGAAGGACTCCCATAGTCGCTATGTGGTAATCTTATCGACGTGACTGGTAAAAAGTTCGTGAATCAGTTCCATGAAAGCATGCCTCCAGAACAACTCTCCTGGCGCCGCCTCTTACCAAAATATTACTTTCGAACATCTAGAAACGTCCGCCAAATATTCTCCTTGTGCTCATGTCAGAATAAAGAACCTCGATTTCAATAAGCACAAAATACAAATGCGCCTGCAGAATCAGACCCAGCCTCCTATCCCACCCACTGCAACCGCTACTGGTATGGGTGCAAGTTTTAAGCTTTGCAATAGTCTGGACACTAGCCGTATAATAGGTGCTACAAAACTTACAGGTAATCAATTGAAGTAATTAGAAGAAAGTCAATTGTGTTCCTTCGTACCCTTCCCCCAACGTCGCCTGGACCCAGTTTTGACCGGGACATACTCTCGAAACTCGACGTTCTCGAATCTCGCGTTTCAGACCTGCCCTACGTCTGCTACGCTCGTCCCGAGTACCAGTCTCGTGCGGTCGGCTGCGGTTTGGGACCCTGTCGCCGTTTGCGATCGGGCCTGTGTGGCCTACCTTGTATGTTGCGCAGGCCCAGGAACGGCACGTCCATCTGGTGGCTGAGCTCGCCGTCGAACCAGAGCGCCAGCTGCTCGCCGGGCCGGATGGCTCGTGCGGTGACCAGCTGGAAGCCGCGCCGGTCGCCGGCCGGCCGCCGCCGCACAGTCACGTTGTGCGTGTGACAGTTGGTGGCCAGTCGCAGGCAGGGCAGCCATGTCAGCGCCCCGCTCAGGTCGTCAGCGCCTGCCTGCCGAGCGCGTGCACAATGGTGACGCCGGCGGACTGCGGCAGCGTCAGTTCTGAGGGGGTCCGCGCTGACACCTGGTCACCAGGCCTGCACCGTGGTGGTGCCCGACCTCGGTGATGTGGGACAGGGCCCGAAGGGGTCGCCGTCACAAATATATGTTGAAGAGGAACAGGTGCTGATTTCGATATTAATGGGGCTAGGAAGGCCCATTTGAAGCCCGAACCCGTCGGGAAATCGGCCGGAATTATGCGTCTTTTCGAATATCGAGGACCGAGGCGAGCTCCTAACGATGCTGCAATGTGTGGTGCTGGCGTACCATGGAGCTGTTCCGCTGATCCTGCTCTGATTTCACATGCCTGCCTTCAGTACCGACGCATCCATTGCAATTACGACTTACAGCACAAGGGACTAATTTTAATTGATAGTATAGTCGTCTCCAGAACAGTATTATGTTATGGAATTGGGCAAATAAGTGAACAGCTTAAGAGTATATTTCCTAGAAATATGCTAACTTATGTCAAATGCAGAATAGTGTTATCCAGCACATCTCCAAATTTGACCGATATGCGTGTGGCGCTGACACTAAGGCCGTCAAGTTCCGTGGTAATTCGTGCCTTGCTTTTATACTACCGAATCGCTCCTATGTTCATTCTGGCTGGGTATTTACACCTGCTGCTAGCCAATAATTATGCCTGTTTATCGGGATCGCTGTTGACGATTGAGTTGCGGTTGGACGCTCCCTCCCGGGATTGATGAAATTACGTTATGGCGAATGGCGTTGGCGTTATGGTCCCCCGGTCCAAAACTTGACACATAATTACGTTTGTACAAGGATTGTTATATCCAGTTTTTTTAAAAACTTGAATAGACGTTTGTGCACACGTTCGGCTTTGGGTGTCGCGTTCGCCGTCGGGGCTGATCTGACTGGAGTTGGGGGTTTGGGAGTTATAGATTATAGCATCATCGAAAATAAGCATCACATGGTGCAGACATTGGTGGAGAATTAGTATTGCAGGTATCGAAGCTGTAACACAAACTGGGTGCCGCAAGACAAACTTCCGGAAATCGGCGTTGCCTCAGGGTGCAGGTAGCCCAGTGATTAAGTTGATACTCTGGCGTGCCAGGGGTACGGGGTTCGATTCCCCATAGTGCCCATCTTCCTCCCAGAGTGAGAGACAGGCGACGTTATATGGCCTCAGCTGCCGAGTGCGTCGTCACGACCACCCTGGCATTTTTAGCCAGAGGAATGCAAGATCAACCTTGTCTATGTTTGGCAATACCAATTTCACCATTTGCAACAGCAACGTTGCTGGAGCAGGAGCGACGCTGATATATACCGTGCGGGCGGGTACTTGTGCAATTTCCGCGATGCCTGTTGCCCTATGATTTTGTCTGAATCTGAAGAGTGAATATTGTACATGATTTTGTTTGCTACAAATGTGTTTTTGAAGCGATGACGTAGGAAGCTTGGGAATTGTTCCCTTTGCCTTCTCTGTATTCGCTAGTGGATAGGAAAGTGTGTAAGCTGGAGTTTTCACGAAGGATATTCTGAAGAACATGACGACGGGTCTATGATATGGTGGGGGATAGTCGGTGCACACCTGTCACGGGCAAGTTCAGTTTGGTAGTTCTGGCCGAGGGCAGTCAGAGCACTCAAGCCGCACGGTTTTGTACGAAATTACTAAAGCACGGTTTTATCATCGGTAACTGGTTGTCAAGGTGCGGTTCGATATCGAGTGACGAGGGGAACACACGAAACCAAACGAGACTAAACGAACATATCTCTGACTGAACTTTTCGTCCGGTGTCATGGAAATTAATTCACTCCGGTTCGCGTCAGCTCGCGTTCACTGACAAACTCACCGGCTTGTCTGGCGTGCCGTGCTCGCTGACGAAGTTGTGCTGGTCGCACCTGATGGCGGTGACGTCACCGACGGACAGCGGGGGTGACGCGACGCCCTCGGGTATGGTCCGGACGGCCAGCACGCCGGCGGCGGGCGGCCTGCGCGCGGCCTCGCCTGACGGGCCCGACACCGACTGGTAGAAGAGCGACGCCATCGGCAGCGTCAGGTACATGGCGGCATCACGTGACGTGACGACCGCCGGCACCACACTCGACTGATCAGACGGCCGCCGGCGACTGAGATTTATACGGAGCTGCGGGCCGCGGGGGGGGGGCGCCGGTTGACATTACACTTGTTTGAGAACGGACCAGCTGACGGCCGACACGGCACAATGCGAGAGTAATCGGCGCAGGAGAGCAGGGGGCCCGGCCACCCCGTCTGTTTGCCATGGCTAAACGGATCCACTTGTACTCAGCCCACGGATCGGGTCGGGTGCGTCGGCGGTGGCCGACAGTGAAAAGGATGTTCGCCAAAGCCGCGTGTACACATTACCACCCAGGTGTGCGGTACACTCGCGTCAGAAGCCACTGGCACACCGATAATCAGGTGGCGGGTGTGCCGTTCCTCTATGTATCTCTCTTTCTCGTTCCAACTCTTGTCTTCTTTCTCTCCCCATCTTGCACCCGTTCGCCACCCGTCTCATATCCCAGTCTCTTGGACATAATGATACAGGTGTCATGGGGACGAGTAGCTTATCGATGAGGAACCAGTCTCCCAACGGAATGGTTGTGGGTTCGAGTCCAGCATGTCCCTGCTATTCTTCCGCAACCAATCGGCGTACGAGATTGGCGACGACATATGGCGCAACCGTCGACACGTCCCAAAACAAATAACCACCACCGAGACGAGATGTTTTCATCTCACTCGCTTTCTCCCTCTGGTCTCCTCTCTCTCTCCCCCATGCGTCGTTTCTTTGCGTCTGAGCAAGAAAGCAGGACATTTTTGTTGAGACAGCAGTCTCAACAAAAATGTCCTGCTTTTCTTTATCCGAGACCCACGAGACCTGCCTGCTGCTATGAGCTCTTGCTTCCTAATTTACTCGCTGCAAGTACCGGGCACCCCATTGAATAGCACGGATCCGTGATGCCACGAGACTTCGGGGAATGATAACACAGACGAATGCATGAGTGCAGGACGCATACTGTTAGGGATGGCAGCTGTGGACCTGACTTTTGCTGCCACATCGGGGACAACGATGCTGCAGTGATATTTGCGTGTCATCGGGCAACTCCCCCGACTGGCCGACGGCCACTGGTCCTCGGATATTTGCGTGTCATCGGGCAACTCCCCCGACTGGCCGACGGCCACTGGTCCTCGGATATTTGCGTGTCATCGGGCAACTCCCCCAACTGGCCGACGGCCACTGGTCCTCGGATATTTGCGTGTCATCGGGCAACTCCCCCGACTGGCCGACGGCCACTGGTCCTCGGATATTTGCGTGTCATCGGGCAACTCCCCCGACTGGCCGACGGCCACTGGTCCTCGTACTCAAATTTGCTGGTTGACCGGCGAACGTGACAAATCATCCATATAAGGAGAGTAACACTGACCGATGCGACACGCGGCCGGCTGTTCTCCATTCGGCCCGACTCTGGTCGCGAAGAAAGCGGAGCCCGCGTGATCCGACACGCGGTCCCAGCAGCCCAGACACACGAGGGTCGGCGGACGGCGCTGTAATGGCGTCACGTTGACTCAGAAATCCGACCGATCCGGCAGCTGTGCAAAGCACAGCAAGTCAGACGCAGCGACGCCCTTAACACAATCAAGCGACCCAGTCTCGGCTCAACTCCATGTCGACCCGCGTTGCTGATACCATGCAACTTTCTAGTATAGGCTGTTATCACATGTGGGGTGATTAGGCAAGTGCCAAAGCCTGCTAAGCTGCAGAACAGATCCGCGCGGGTGACGTCATCTCTGCGGACAAGTCGATTAGCATCTGGAACCAACTCATCACAGCATCCTCAGAGCGATAGATTCAAACCGGTGAGAGGATAAAATGAAACATGTGTGTGATACAGATTAGTCCCTTACTCCTATTGAGTTGTCCGCTCACAGAACGAAGTATTTCGTAAAACTGCTAGGCCAGACGTTCAGGGTATTTTTCCTTTGGGGGATAGAAAGAAAATTGTTTCGGTAGCCCATCTGGTGTATGTCCCAGCTGTCTTCATAAAATAGAACGTGTTCATCAGTGGTGCTTCAACACTAATGAAGACAAGATGAGGTAATGGAACCAGAGGCGCAGTGAGTCTCGCTATTCCTGTGGTAACCAGCTGTTTTACGGTCGATTAAAGAGTAATTGGGGTGAACGCAGGCTAGTCAAAAACTCAGCTATTCAGAATACAAATTGAAAAATTACACTCATCACAAGGTTCCTGTGGTGAATCAATGTTTTCTCCAACATCCTGTCAAAGCAGGTGACCTGAGGAAAAGGAAATTAAATGGAAATTACCGATTCCCTACCCCGAACATTTGGTGGGCGTGACAAACGACATGACGTGTTTTTAAATCGACCGACGGGTGATCTCGACGCGTACCAATTCGTCAGCAGTGGCGTCAAATGAAATCACCTTTATCTGGCGACAACACGACTGCGCAGTGCCGTTCTATCGACATCTGATTACACCCGAACAATGCTGTCCGTGGGCAAAACATTACGTCGGCCAGTCACATGCAAATGAGCTGCGGCGGCGGCAGCCGCGGCCGATGGGAAGCGAGCATGTGGCGGCTGACGGTGCTCTATTGACGCCCGTGGTCGCCAGCGCCACCGGCGCCGTCACCCCCGCACCACCGCCCCCTGCGCCGTCGCCGATACTCTCGCTCCACCGCCGGCATCCCGCCACGTCGCTAACTGCCTCCGCCACGTCATCGGCGCCCACAGCCACCGGTAAAATGGGTATAAAATGAAACAGTCCGTTTTGTCGCATACAGGACACCGGACACAGCAATCTTACTTTGCATCGATGTGGAAATCAGCCGGAGGTTCGTGGGACCGGAGGTGCTTTGAAACCATTTCTTGTGACACCACACAGTGGAGCCCCTGATTAAAACTTGAAAATAATTTTTACTTGGTAGGATGGCTGCTGTACCTGTCCTATACCTTCACCTGCTCATCCAACTGTCAGATTGTGATTTCCACTGACTTAGCTACGTGAAAACAAACGATCCGAAGGAGTGTCGAATCCTGTAAGTACCATGGCAGGCAGATGAGCTTGTGCGGAACAGCGAGTGGCCTGATTTTAAGGTAAAACTGTTAAAGGTACACTTGGTTCTTCCACAAAATTTGAATGAGCATCTGCTCCGCTACATGTTATCCATGCAGGTTCCCACTTGTGTCGGACTGACGACGCCCCGTCTTTTGCATACTCAGTGGTACATGTGTTGGAAAAATTGGCTGGGAATGACTTATTTTGGCTTAGCCCGTCACGAAAGCCTCAATGTCACCTCCGTAGGCGCCTAAGCCACAGCAAACCTCCCGCCTAAGCAGCCAAATTGCCACTTCACTTCACCGCTGGTGTCGAAGCAGCTGAGCATCATCAGACTTGAAAAATATGTATTAGCCTTTGCGCTGGTGGCCAATGGCGGCGTTCCGTGCAGCGGGCGACAGTGCGCCGCCGGGCGGTGTTGTGTGGACGCGAGGCTGCGGGGCGCGGGCGTAAGTCTTCAACATCGCACAGGCACACGGCTGGGCAACAGAGACAACACCCGACGCGCCGCTCCCGGAGAGCAGCCACCGGCAAACAAACAGACCAACTCTGACGGATTTCGGCGCGGCCATGTGCCGACCGGTGAAGAGCAGACAGCGCAGCCGGTCCTCTGAAGCGGTGCAGCTCGACTCACAGTCAGACGACCGCACGCCACGGCAGGAAAGCCGCCGAGCCGCAAACAAGATATCCCACAGCTGTCCCAGTCGACAGTGTCACAACACTGGGCGCCGTCCAACAACACGATTCACGCGCCAGCACCACCTCATCTTGGACCGTAAAAACAATGCAATGGGCAAGAAACCGCCGCGGCATTTATGACCGCGTTCCACGAACATTTTGTGAGCCGCTGCGACTATGTATAGGACAGACGAGCCGCTGCGGCTCTGTGCTGGACGGTCGAGCCGCTGCGACTCTGGACTGGCCGGACGAGCCGCTGCGACTCGGTGTTGGACGGACGAGCCGCTGCGACTCTGGACTGGACGGACGAGCCGCTGCGACTCGGTGTTGGACGGACGAGCCGCTGCGACTCTGTCGGACGTACGGGTGGGCGGCCGATTGCTGTTGGACCGCCTCCGTGCCCGACGTCGAATGGCCACCTGGAACAGGCGTCGCTGGTCATTGGCGATCTGAGCCGTTACAATTGCGCCAGCTGTTCAGCCATCCATCAGCAGTGATGCGACACAGCTCCACTGGTGACCGAACTGCATCCCAACTGTCCGCTCCCTGCTGTACACCGCATGCAACACTCACTCCTCAGGTGAGCGCAGTGCGTATGGAGACACTGCGACCCTGTTTTGCATTGACTCGTGGGAAGGTAGTCACGGTGCGGTTCCCTGGTAGCTGGTGATGAGCTATTCGTGTCTGCTAGTCACCACCGGGAGCATATACCCGACGCTATCTCGTAACCACCACATCAGCGACAACAATGTTTGGCAGCCGGGTCCGACCCGCCTCGCACCGACTGCAGGCGATGGTGATGCAGCTGCGCCTCTCGGCGAGCTCATCTGACGCGCGCCCCTCTGTGGCGGCGAGGGACGGCCGGCGGACAAGTGCAGGCCGCCCAGTCAGCTGGTCCGTTCCCAGTGCGGTCCCCTCTGGCGGCGGCGCACTTCTTCACGGCTGTTACAGCCGGTGCCGGGGGACGCAGGCAGGACGCGCGACAAGTGTACACGACCACAGGCTACTGCCGCTCACCACTGCCAGGCGGCACACCACACTCCCGCTCACCACTGACAGGCGACACACCACACTGCCGCTCACCACTGACAGGCGACACACCACACTGCCGCTCACCACTGACAGGCGACACACCACACTGCCGCTCACCACTGACAGGCGACACACTACACTGCCGCTCACCACTGACAGGCGACACACCACACTGCCGCCCACCACTGACAGGCGACACACCACACTGCCGCCACCACTGACAGGCGACACACCACACTGCCGCTCACCACTGACAGGCGACACACCACACTGCCGCCCACCACTGACAGGCGACACACCACACTGCCGCTCACCACTGACAGGCGACACACCACACTGCCGCTCACCACTGACAGGCGACACACCACACTGCCGCTCACCACTGACAGGCGACACACCACACTGCCGCTCACCACTGACAGGCGACACACCACACTGCCTACCACCACTGACAGGCGACACACCACACTGCCGCTCACCACTGACAGGCGACACACCACACTGCCGCTCACCACTGACAGACGACACACCACACTGCCGCTCACCACTGACAGGCGACACACCACACTGCCTCCACCACTGACAGGCGACACACCACACTGCCGCTCACCACTGACAGGCGACACACCACACTGCCGCTCACCACTGACAGGCGACACACCACACTGCCGCTCACCACTGACAGGCGACACACCACACTGCCGCTCACCACACTGACAGGCGACACACCACACTGCCGCTCACCACTGACAGGCGACACACCACACTGCCTACCACCACTGACAGGCGACACACCACACTGCCGCTCACCACTGACAGGCGACACACCACACTGCCGCTCACCACTGACAGGCGACACACCACACTGCCTACCACCACTGACAGGCGACACACCACACTGCCGCTCACCACTGACAGGCGACACACCACCACTGCCCCACTGCCGCTCACCACTGACAGGCGACACACCACACTGCCGCTCACCACTGACAGGCGACACACCACACTGCCGCTCACCACTGACAGGCGACACACCACACTGCCGCTCACCACTGACAGGCGACACACCACACTGCCGCTCACCACTGACAGGCGACACACCACACTGCCGCTCACCACTGACAGGCGACACACCACACTGCCGCTCACCACTGACAGGCGACACACCACACTGCCGCTCACCACTGACAGGCGACACACCACACTGCCGCTCACCACTGACAGGCGACACACCACACTGCCGCTCACCACTGACAGGCGACACACCACACTGCTCCACCACTGACAGGCGACACACCACACTGCCGCTCACCACTGACAGGCGACACACCACACTGCCGCTCACCACTGACAGGCGACACACCACACTGCCGCTCACCACTGACAGGCGGCACACCACACTCCCGCTCACCACTGACAGGCGACACACCACACTGCCGCTCACCACTGACAGGCGCTCACCACTGACAGGCGACACACCACACTGCCGCTCACCACTGACAGGCGACACACCACACTGCCGCTCACCACTGACAGGCGACACACCACACTGCCGCTCACCACTGACAGGCGACACACCACACTGCCTCCCACCACTGACAGGCGACACACCACACTGCCGCTCACCACTGACAGACGACACACCACACTGCCGCTCACCACTGACAGACGACACACCACACTGCCGCTCACCACTGACAGGCGACACACCACACTGCCGCCCACCACTGACAGGAAACGCTCACCACTGACAGGCGACACACCACACTGCCGCCCACCACTGACAGGCGACACACCACACTGCCGCCACCACTGACAGGCGACACACCACACTGCCGCTCACCACTGACAGGCGACACCACACTGCCGCTCACCACTGACAGGCGACACACCACACTGCCGCTCACCACTGACAGGCGACACACCACACTGCCGCTCACCACTGACAGGCGACACACCACACTGCCGCTCACCACTGACAGCGACAGGCGACACACCACACTGCCGCTCACCACTGACAGGCGACACACCACACTGCCGCTCACCACTGACAGGCGGACACACCACACTGCCGCTCACCACTCGACAGGCGACACACCACACTGCCGCTCACCACTGACAGGCGACACACCACACTGCCGCTCACCACCACTGACAGGCGACACACCACACTGCCGCTCACCACTGACAGGCGACACACCACACTGCCGCTCACCACTGACAGGCGACACACCACACTGCCGCTCACCACTGACAGGCGACACACCACACTGCCGCTCACCACTGACAGGCGACACACCACACTGCCGCTCACCACTGACAGGCGACACACCACACTGCCGCTCACCACTGACAGGCGACACACCACACTGCCGCTCACCACTGACAGGCGACACACCA
Organism: Ashinkailepas kermadecensis; assembly: GCA_034440615.1. NCBI lineage: Eukaryota > Metazoa > Arthropoda > Thecostraca > Neolepadidae > Ashinkailepas > Ashinkailepas kermadecensis. Next base: position 193,897 of record JAOTOM010004458.1, read on the forward strand.
CACTGCCGCTCACCACTGACAGGCGACACACCACACTGCCGCTCACCACTGACAGGCGACACACCACACTGCCAGGCGACACACCACACTGCCGCTCACCACTGACAGGCGACACACCACACTGCCGCTCACCACTGACAGGCGACACACCACACTGCCGCCACCACTGACAGGCGACACACCACACTGCCGCTCACCACTGACAGGCGACACACCACACTGCCGCTCACCACTGACAGGCGGTACACCACACTGCCGCTCACCACTGACAGGCGACACACCACACTGCCGCTCACCACTGACAGGCGACACACCACACTGCCGCTCACCACTGACAGACGACACACCACACTGCCGCTCACCACTGACAGGCGACACACCACACTGCCGCTCACCACTGACAGGCGACACACCACACTGCCGCCCACCACTGACAGGCGACACACCACACTGCCGCTCACCACTGACAGGCGGTACACCACACTGCCGCTCACCACTGACAGGCGACACACCACACTGCCGCTCACCACTGACAGGCGACACACCACACTGCCGCTCACCACTGACAGGCGACACACCACACTGCCGCTCACCACTGACAGGCGACACACCACACTGCCGCTCACCACTGACAGGCGACACACCACACTGCCGCTCACCACTGACAGGCGGTACACCACACTGCCGCTCACCACTGACAGGCGGACACCACACTGCCGCTCACCACTGACAGGCGACACACCACACTGCCGCTCACCACTGACAGGCGACACACCACACTGCCGCTCACCACTGACAGGCGACACACCACACTGCCGCTCACCACTGACAGGCGATACACCACACTGCCGCTCACCACTGACAGGCGACACACCACACTGCCGCTCACCACTGACAGGCGACACACCACACTGCCGCTCACCACTGACAGGCGACACACCACACTGCCGCTCACCACTGACAGGCGACACACCACACTGCCGCTCACCACTGACAGGCGACACACCACACTGCCGCTCACCACTGACAGGCGACACACCACACTGCCGCTCACCACTGACAGGCGACACACCACACTGCCGCTCACCACTGACAGGCGACACACCACACTGCCGCTCACCACTGACAGGCGACACACCACACTGCCGCTCACCACTGACAGGCGACACACCACACTGCCGCTCACCACTGACAGGCGACACACCACACTGCCGCTCACCACTGACAGGCGACACACCACACTGCCGCTCACCACTGACAGGCGACACACCACACTGCCGCTCACCACTGACAGGCGACACACCACACTGCCGCTCACCACTGACAGGCGACACACCACACTGCCGCTCACCACTGACAGGCGACACACCACACTGCCGCTCACCACTGACAGGCGACACACCACACTGCCGCTCACCACTGACAGGCGACACACCACACTGCCGCTCACCACTGACAGGCGGTACACCACACTGCCGCTCACCACTGACAGGCGACACACCACACTGCCGCCTCACCACTGACAGGCGGTACACCACACTGCCGCTCACCACTGACAGGCGACACACCACACTGCCGCTCACCACTGACAGGCGGTACACCACACTGCCGCTCACCACTGACAGGCGACACACCACACTGCCGCTCACCACTGACAGGCGGTACACCACACTGCCGCTCACCACTGACAGGCGACACACCACACTGCCGCTCACCACTGACAGGCGATACACCACACTGCCGCTCACCACTGACAGGCGACACACCACACTGCCGCTCACCACTGACAGGCGGTACACCACACGCTCAAGCAGGCGGTACACCACACTGCCGCTCACCACTGACAGGCGACACACCACACTGCCGCTCACCACTGACAGGCGACACACCACACTGCCGCTCACCACTGACAGGCGACACACCACACTGCCGCTCACCACTGACAGGCGACACACCACACTGCCGCTCACAACACTGCCAGGCGGTACACCACACTGCCGCTCACCACTGACAGGCGACACACCACACTGCCTCCCACCACTGACAGACGACACACCACACTGCCGCTCACCACTGACAGGCGACACACCACACTGCCGCTCACCACTGACAGGCGGTACACAACACTGCCAGGCGGTACACCACACTGCCGCTCACCACTGACAGGCGACACACCACACTGCCGCTCACCACTGACAGGCGACACACCACACTGCCGCTCACCACTGACAGGCGACACACCACACTGCCGCTCACCACTGACAGGCGACACACCACACTGCCGCCCACCACTGACAGACGACACGCCACACTGCCGCTCACCACTGACAGGCGACACACCACACTGCCGCTCACCACTGACAGGCGGTACACAACACTGCCAGGCGGTACACCACACTGCCGCTCACCACTGACAGGCGACACACCACACTGCCGCTCACCACTGACAGGCGACACACCACACTGCCGCTCACCACTGACAGGCGACACACCACACTGCCGCTCACCACTGACAGGCGACACACCACACTGCCGCTCACCACTGACAGGCGACACACCACACTGCCGCCCACCACTGACAGACGACACACTACACTGCCTCCACCACTGACAGGCGACACACCACACTGCCTCCCACCACTGACAGGCGACACACCACACTGCCGCTCACCACTGACAGGCGACACACCACACTGCCGCTCACCACTGACAGGCGATACACCACACTGCCGCTCACCACTGACAGGCGACACACCACACTGCCGCTCACCACTGACAGGCGACACACCACACTGCCGCTCACCACTGACAGGCGACACACCACACTGCCGCTCACCACTGACAGGCGACACACCACACTGCCTCCCACCACTGACAGGCGGTACACCACACTGCCGCTCACCACTGACAGGCGATACACCACACTGCCGCTCACCACTGACAGGCGATACACCACACTGCCGCTCACCACTGACAGGCGATACACCACACTGCCGCTCACCACTGACAGGCGGTACACAACACTGCCAGGCGGTACACCACACTGCCGCTCACCACTGACAGGCGACACACCACACTGCCGCTCACCACTGACAGGCGACACACCACACTGCCGCTCACCACTGACAGGCGGTACACAACACTGCCAGGCGGTACACCACACTGCCGCTCACCACTGACAGGCGATACACCACACTGCCGCTCACCACTGACAGGCGGTACACAACACTGCCAGGCGGTACACCACACTGCCGCTCACCACTGACAGGCGACACACCACACTGCCGCTCACCACTGACAGGCGACACACCACACTGCCGCTCACCACTGACAGGCGACACACCACACTGCCGCTCACCACTGACAGGCGACACACCACACTGCCGCTCACCACTGACAGGCGGTACACAACACTGCCAGGCGGTACACCACACTGCCGCTCACCACTGACAGACGACACACCACACTGCCGCTCACCACTGACAGGCGACACACCACACTGCCGCTCACCACTGACAGACGACACACCACACTGCCGCTCACCACTGACAGGCGGCACACCACACTGCCGCTCACCACTGACAGGCGGCACACAACACTGCCAGGCGGTACACCACACTGCCGCTCACCACTGACAGGCGACACACCACACTGCCGCTCACCACTGACAGGCGACACACCACACTGCCGCTCACCACTGACAGGCGACACACCACACTGCCGCTCACCACTGACAGGCGACACACCACACTGCCGCTCACCACTGACAGGCGACACACCACACTGCCTACCACCACTGACAGACGACACACCACACTGCCGCTCACCACTGACAGGCGACACACCACACTGCCTCCCACCACTGACAGGCGACACACCACACTGCCTACCACCACTGACAGGCGACACACCACACTGCCGCTCACCACTGACAGGCGACACACCACACTGCCGCCCACCACTGACAGGCGGTACACAACACTGCCAGGCGGTACACCACACTGCAGCCCAACACTGCCAGGCGGCACACCACACTGCAAGCCTACACTGCCAGACGGCACACAACACTGCCCGACGGTACACCATACCGCAGCCCAACACTGCCAGGCGGTACACCACACTGCAGCCCAGCACTGCCGTGTGGCACATCACACAGCCGGTCAGCACTACCGTGTGGCACATCACACAGCCGGTCAGCACTACCGTGTGGCACATCACACAGCCGGTCAGCACTACCGTGTGGCACATCACACAGCCGGTCAGCACTACCGTGTGGCACATCACACAGCCGGTCAGCACTACCGTGTGGCACATCACACAGCCGGTCAGCACTACCGTGTGGCACATCACACAGCCGGTCAGCACTACCGTGTGGCACATCACACAGTCGGTCAGCAATACCGTGTGGCACATCACACAGTCGGTCAGCACTACCGTGTGGCACATCACACAGCCGGTCAGCACTACCGTGTGGCACATCACACAGCCGGTCAGCACTACCGTGTGGCACATCACACAGCCGGTCAGCACTACCGTGTGGCACATCACACAGCCGGTCAGCACTACCGTGTGGCACATCACACAGCCGGTCAGCACTACCGTGTGGCACATCACACAGCCGGTCAGCACTACCGTGTGGCACATCACACAGCCGGTCAGCACTACCGTGTGGCACATCACACAGCCGGTCAGCACTGCCGTGTGGCACATCACGCAGCCGGTCAGCATCGCCGAGTGACGCATCACACAGCCGGTCAGCACTGCCGTGTGGCACATCACGCAGCCGGTCAGCATCGCCGAGTGACGCCAAATTGTCGCTCAAAACTACCGCTCGACACGGATGGGTGGCACTTCACGCTTCCGGACGACATAACACAGCACCGCTCAAAGCTACCGCTTAACACCGCCGAGTCGCACACTGTACTGCAATATGATGCTAACAGCCGTGCTCTAGCCGACCCCAACAATGAGCTTCTTGGGCCGTGCTACTGAGTCAGACTGGAAGCCGGCCAGTCTATCCAAACAGCAAATCAAACAAATCGAAACAAAACATTCTCAAGTCAGGTTCAAATTGGTTTACAAGTAGGAGTATATGAATCAAACATATCAACGCTCGGTCAATTTTGTAGCACCATATACTGCAAAGAGAACACCTAGCTTATTTGTCTGTATACCTTGTCGAAGAGCCATAGTATACCAACGACTCTGGATATTTACCTGTGCGAAAATCACAAATGAGAAGGAAATGTGTTTGGTGGTAGGACCTTTGTTACACTATTACTGTGGCTGAAGTGCACGTGTAAAATGGAAAATGGCCTGAATTGACGCTGAACGGTCTATTGCCACGTTGAATGCCGCAATGCGAGGGAAATATAATGCAACATGAAAACGCCGCGGATGAGTAGATGCGGCCTTATGACACTGGGATGATGAAGCCTTCATGTCTTTTTACTTACACTGTGATCAGTCTGATAAGATCCTAAATGAAGAGGAACATTTTTCTCATTGTAATCTAAAGAACATAATTTTAGCATAATATAACCAGGTAGAAGGATCGATGACGTGATATTCCAGGAAGCCCTACGTGGCTTAACACAAAAAAAAACTGATATACTGAAGTCTCACTAAACGTCCATGCCTGCATATCAGAACAGGGGCATCAAACAATATTTGGACTTTACCAGCTTACTCACCTACCAGGAGAGGTAATGGTCAATCAAACATGCGTCGGAAGCACCAGCTTTACCAGTTTACTTCCATACCAGGGTATCAATGATACCAGGGAAGATAATGGTCAATCAGGCATATTTCGGAAGCACAAAGCATATCCCGACAAGGATAAATGGCTAGAATACAGATCAAACATGACAGGCAGATGCCGAGCAGCAGTACATTCTGGTACACCATGAAACAAAAATTTAAGCTTGCTAAGAATTTCCGGGCAACTACCATGGCTACTACAGCTTAGCAAACAACACACAATTATCATTCAGTTTCAAGTTCCAAATTTCGGAAGGAGATCCCCAAAAAGGCCTTCATCAGCTCATAAATTGTACTGTAAAGTACACTAGAGCCGATTAAAGGTAGCACAAACTTTCTACTCTGCGTCAGTGCAACTTAGGCTCTGGCCTTCTTGGAAGTTGCAGCGATGTGGATAAAAACCACCGAACTGTGTTTTGCGCCCATCGCCTTGGAGACCGCCGCCGTGTGCAATCGACTCCTCACGTATGCAGGGTAATGAGGGCTGGGCACGCATCGCTGCACAGGTACATCGCAGACGAGGGGTGGGTCTGTCTGTCCCGCTGACGCAGGCACACACAGTCGCAGGCACACATACACACACACAGAGAGACACAAATGTTAAATATGTGGGCGATAGAAAAAGGGGTCGCTTGGACCCTCTGAGTGAGATGCTGAGAACTGCTCCTCGGATTTTGCCTGAGAAGTACATCACTTAATGACGGTTTCGGATAGAAAATGCATGTGTATTCTACGACAGGAACGGTTGGTAACCGTTCCTCTATTTGTATTTGGTGGATATGTAGAAAAATATGCATGGATCTATATTCGGAGTTTCCATTTCATCGAAGGGTTCTTGTAATGTTCATTGGAGCCCGCTATGAAATTCGAATTCTAACATGACACCGCATGTGACAGTCTCGCGCATATTTTTAGGCCACCATTTGTATCATTATCAGCTCCCTTGTGATGTTTCTTAACTCCGCCAGTCGCTGGGTGCTTGATTCCTTTTCAGTCCATGTAGAGGACATTTCGGAATATTCAGAAAACCATTCCACAGCTTCACGAGCAGCTAATTGATTTGTTAAATGACAGAAGTGCCTATTCAAAAACAAAGAACTGTACAGTACCCTCTGGATTATGGTTGCGAAGAACAAACTAATACCTGGAGGGAAAATGATGAAAACACTTCTACCGTCACTCACCCCACCAACCCTACATGTGCATCAAGTATAATGCTATTGTCTTTCGAGCCTTCCACCATCGCATCCGATGTTTCATTATACGAAGCATCGGAACTGACTTCATTGTCGCAAGAAATTGGAAAACAGCAAAACAATTTTTTTTCGCAAAGGTACGTGTTATTGTGCATTTCACTTTTTTACTTCATAACCTTGACTTGCTGCAGCAAATCATTTGGACTAGGTACCCATTTAATTGGTCCCTGGTCCAAAGTCATGGTCACGAAGCAAAATCAGCCGTAAACAATTTACTTACGGCTGATTTTAGGTCGCGATCAAACAGGCTGACAAACACTGCTGTGATGTTAAAGACAGTTAAATATTTCAGGGATGAGGCCACTAGGTCATCCACCCTCCACTCCTCGGAGTGAGCGGAAGGGTCAACCCAACGTTAAATGATTTCAAGTGAAAGCTGTGGGTTGAACCTGGCTTACGCTCCTACTGTGTTTGGTTGAACAAGGGCAGGTGCATAGCTGGTTCTTGGTACTGGTTCCCATTAGTCCTCACACGAGCCGGACCCCGGGGTCTTTGCTTCTGTTTTATTGTGAGTGCTTTACTTCCCATGATTTCCTCCTTTGTAACAGCAGTGGGGTCCCAATGAAGTGCGGCCGTGGGCGTGGCCCCAGTGAGCCATTGTGATCCGCTGATGAAAAACAGAACATCATGCATAAAATAAAAAAAATCACAACTTAGGTAATATTACAAGAACTGGCATTTGATACTCGGAAAGGTCATGCTAATGTTAGTTCCTATACCAGGCGCATACTGGCAAATACTCATCTACCCCGAGTCGCCGTCTTTTTATGGTCGAATATTTGAAAGCCTCACCACCTCCGCCAATGTTACTAGCAACCATGCGGGCCGAAGACCCATGGGCTTCCGGACTGCCAGGAGACCCTGGGACACTAGAGGGCCCAAGGGATTGCACCGGGCCTCAGACTTCTTGAGGTGCCTAGGACTGCCAAGACTACATGCTGGCTTCGCAATGAAACGTCTGGCTAGATCCTGGTTCCTGCTAGTGCTCTGATAATGTAAAATTCACTGGATCTTGATTTCAGATGGCTCCATGGGACAGATGTTAATTTATGTCCTGCTGCCCCTGAGTATTTTGAGAGTGTGGTTCGTCTCGGTTCATAAGCCATCTTCAGAAGTTAATTGGGAACCAGGTACACGTCTGGTAGGAAGGTACGAACCTTTCATTTTATCGACAGCAATAAATTGCTGTAACACCCTGGGCGAGACATAAACATGCATCTACTGATGTAAAACAGGCAATGCCACCAAAGCAACTCAGTGTGATTGGCCCCCTCACGGGAGCACCTCATATATCTCGCTTGTCTACCACATTGGCGTAATTCATCTGACAGTTGGCGTCATCGGACAACAGCTGATGGTCACCGCTCATCACCCACGCGTCCCTCCCTGAGGCGCGGGGCGCTGCGCGCACCCTACACACCTGGCGCCGCCTACGGGTCGTCCTCGTCCTGTTCGTTAGAAGCCTCCTCGCCGACGGCCGGCTTGTCATTGGCCGAGTCGGAGCGGACAGGCGGCGACACCTCGTCGTCGGTCGTCGCCTCCTCTCCGGCGTCTTCCTCCTCGTCTTCGTCCACGCCCTCCTCGTCTGCCTCGTCCTCGTCCTCGGCCTCTTCGCCGGCCTCGCTGGCCTCCCCGGCTGGCTCCGGCTCGACCGGCGGCGGCGGCGGCAGGCGCGCCGTCAGCGACGACCGCCGCTCCAGCTCGTCACGCCGCTTCCGCACCGCGTCCAGGATCAGCTCTGGGGACAAACCGAGCTTCGTGCGAGTCACGCCGCTTCCACACCGCGTCCAGGATCAGCTCTGGGGACAACCGAGCTTCGTGCGAGTCACGCCACTTACGCACCGCGTCCAGGATCAGCTCTGGGGACAACCGAGTTTCGTGCGAGTCACGCTCTGTGACGGAAAGCCGAACACCTCTGCGGAGACAAACCCTGTCCAGTGTTGGTACATATAATCTGGTACCATCTGGTACCCGCCTTGAAAGTCAATCGGTGTTCATTGTGGGTATTTCTCAGTTGAGACAAGTCGAACTCACTGCGGGTCACGCTGTGGGAAAAAAACTGAGTTCAGCATATACTCTGTTGTGTGGAGATAGACAGCTGCATGTGGGTTGGGTTCTATGTAGAAAAACAAAACATAATTTGAGTTCCACTGGATGAAACATTGGCTCTATGGAGGGAAACCCACGTAGCTCTGTGGATAATTATCTCGACGTAGGGAACAGGGAATATTATATTTGCAGGAAACAACGAGTACCATCCCTGTGCAAAGAATCCAGTCGAGGAAGAAGTTGGGGATAAGGTCGAGAGGTGGGGTATAGAGACGAATGATAGCACATCACACGTGCATCACACCTGAGTAGTATGACGTAGCCTGATGGCCTGAGCGATCCGCTATAGAACGGTCCAACAGCTTCTATGTCATTTGGGGCTCAGCGATCAACTAACACACCGTTCTTACTGATATAATTCGATATGACGGTGAACCGTAGGCCTTTACTTCGCTATTTCATGCCAACTTTGAACTGCGGGTTCCTGTCATGCGTCCGGACATTCATCTGGCGCTGCGGCGCGTCAGAACTTCAGGATTGACATTACGTACGGTACGTACGGTAAACGCCGATTGTGAATATGTCTCGCTACTTACCTGAACCAACAACCTGACTTAGCACTCGAAATAGCCGGCATTGTATCAGAGTGCTTTATGTGTCAATACACACATATGTTCTAACGTAGACCGAGCTGCAGTGCTTGCTACAAACCAGCCATTCCGTTCGTGGGCGATCCACTTCAGCTTGGCAGCCGGCACGACATGACAGACGACAGCCACTCACCGTCCAGCACCTCCTTGCCGTTGAGCACCTTGTCCAGCTCCTGTTCGACAGCATCACGCAGCCACGGCATGAACGTTGTCTCGATGTCGCGCTCGACGCCATTGAAGAAGAAGCCCTTCTGTCGCAGGTTGCTGAACACGGCCGGCACCATGTCGGCCAGGTAGTTCTGAGCCAGCGCCGACGCGGCCACCTTGGCCTCAGTCTCCTGCTCCTGCTGTAGGGCGGTGCGACCCTGCGCCATGCGCTGTTCCTGCAGCACCAGCCGGCCACCAGTTGGTCGTCGTTCATACAGTGGCGTAGCCAGGATCTGGTCCAGTGAAACTTGTGTGTGTGTGTGGGGGGGGGGGGGGACAAACATCTGAAGAGGGTCCCCTTACGTACCGCTCCCTCCCCCACACTTCTCCGATTCTTCGGATTTCTCATATTTAATTTTCGAAGGATTGCTACATTTATTGCATATATATATATATATATATATATATATATATATATATATATATATATATATATATATATATATATATGTATATGTATATGTATGCATATACAATACGCAAAGATGGTTAAATACGAGGGAAAGTAAGGCATTCCGCGCTGGCGTGGCTGATGCAAGACCTGCAATCAAGGTCCAACAGTCCGGTAAAGATCATAAAACAAACCCCTTAGCTGCCGACAAGTAATAAAAGAGAACCTATTACCGAAAATAAAGAGACATAAACACATATCTCGTGAATGCATGAATATTAGTAGACTCAGTAAAAATAGGAGTGCTCATCCCCATGGACACAATTGCTTCTTTCACAATTGTTTCGTAGTTAACAACTACGTTCAGACATAGTTTAATTGGGAAGGTGCGCCATTTCGACACCGTCATCAGCGTCAACAGCATCCTGCAGATTATTTGTCTTCCCTTTTACTTAACGGGACCGGAGCAGCTGACTTCGCCTTGGACCGGTGTCACCCCGGTCCAAGGCGAAGTAGCTGGCACCGCCGGAGCGGCAGTCATCACAGCTATCGCTGGGCTATTTGTTTCGTCATCGCTGGAGTGACCGTATCTGTTGGAGCAGCTGTGGTCGGGCCACTGGGACGGCTGTGGCCGCTCGGACGGTCGTCACCGCCAGGACGGCTGTGGCCGTTGGGGAGGCCGTGGCCACAGCGGCAGCCGCCGCTGCTGACGTGACGGTGGCTGACCTTCCCAATCCTTGGTAGCATCAATGGCTCTGAAGGATATCATATCTCTGAGGCTGGCCCTCAGTATTTCTCGCACCCATCGCCACGTCTCAAGGACTCTCTTAGCTCTCAGGGGGCCCCGATACATCAGGTGCCCGCTCCGGTAGCTCAGTTGGTTGGAGCCCTGGCCTGCAGTGGTCTCCCCTGTCCCGGCAAGACAATGGCCGAGTCGCTTCACGCGCTCGCATTTAGCACCCGACTGGGAGGGTCAGTTGGCAACTGGCCCGATAAGGCCGGAGACGAGCTAGGTCGTGTCAGTGCAATGACGGCACGTTACATTTTCGGTAAAAATTATGCTGTTGAACTGGAATTCATGGGTCGGGTGGTGGGGCTATGGTTCACGCACCAAGCTCTGCTTAGCAATATGACCCTGGTCCATAAAGCCACCCCTGCAAAAATTCCGAATAAATTAATTTTGAAACAAAAACAAACACAAAAACATCCCAGTCTAGTCCTCTCTGGCTCTCAGGGGACCTATTCACCCGTCAGGAGCTCTCCCCAACTTGCGTGGGCCATTAGGGTGGGTCATACTTTATAATTTTTTTGCAAATCAATTGCGAGGGGTGTTCAAATTATGTAGTTTGGTGTGTAGAACACAAATCTGACTTTAATTTTTAATTTTGATAACCCTAACCTACATCAATTTGCAGTTGAATATTGTGAAATTTGGGATTATCTTGCTATTTTTTCCCGGATGAATTGAAGTTGATTTCTTGTCGCATCTAGCTCAGCATTGATCAGTGAATCGGGAATGAATTATTTGCTATGGATTATCGAGTGAAAATCGAAATTTAAATCACTTAGCCTATTCAATTTATTAAAATTGATGCTAGCGACATTCTAAGGCACATCAATTCTTGGCGAACAAATTATAAGTGGTGCGGGGATATTTGTGGCGCAATATACAAGTGAAGTCACTTCGCGTCGCTCTGTGTCGTCTGGGGTTTGGGGATGGGAGTCCAGTGCGACATTTTGTTCCAGGAGGAAAGGGATGGAATAAGTGCGAATTGCATTAACATTTCATGATATATTGGGTTGAGTTATCAACTAGTTAAGTAAATGTTTCAAGTCAGAACAAGGAAGACATGAAGTTCTCATCTGAGTAATCTTTTTGGCAATGGGTGGAAGCTGTTCGTGTTTGAACCGCCAACTAGGAGGGATATCCTGGGGTATGGCATCTACTTGAGGGAGACACTTGATGGTGAAGATGACAGGATAACTACCCAGTGGACCAGGTTGTGACATCTGGCTGGTGTGATTTGTCAGCGGGGCAAAGCTAATGCTCTTTTCAGGCCACCTGTTATCAATGAAAATGTGATCATCATGTCCAAACTCATTGAGGTCTGGAATTCGGCAGTGCAGTGTTCTTTTGGGAAGGGCAAACTTGATGCCAAAGAGAGGTCCGTAGTCAAGTTAGACATGGTATTTGATATTTTGACTTGCAAGTGTCAAATTACCAGTTGTGTCATCCAAGCCCACATTAACTGCTCCTGTAGGAGAGAGAAAGTTTCCTGTGAGATATCTTGCCTTCATTAAGGGGAAAAAAGAGAACGCTGGACGTAAAGGATCCCACCAAATGGGAAGCCCTGATATGTCAAGGCTGGGATCTGGGATTGGAGAGAAGTGGTGCTGAGGTTGACTTTGTCCCTGAAGTTGGGCTCTTTCCTGAAATTGTCCGTGAGCCTGCAGCGAAAGTGCAGAACAACTGTGAAAAGATTCCAATCCTGCATTCTCATTAATGGGTGGATTGATCTGACCAGTGTGGTGAAGGATTTGATGGAAGCTGAGGGCAGTGACCAATCTTTTCCTGCACAGATCAGAGGAGAACACTATGATGTTGCTAGTGAACCTGGCAGCTATTATCTGCTCCACTTTACCGCAGAGAAAGGAACAAAAGAGGAGTCACATGCTGAGTAGATTGCCAAGGTCATGTTTTCCTGCCTGAAAGACAAAGGTTTTGACGAGATGTTGTGGGCCATTGGAGGAGACGCAACAAATGTGAACACTAGTGTGAATGCTGAAGTAATGCGGAAGCTGTAGCTGCACCTGGGGAGAAAGCTGATCTGGTTGGTGAGCAGCCTGCACACTGTTGAACTTCCCTTGCGCTGTCTCGTTGTTGACCTTGATGTCCATACTCTGTCAAACGACACATTTTCCGAGCCATAGGAAAGCTCCTTGATTCTGCTACATACTTGGATATCAATCAAAACTTCACCGGATCTCTGCTGGCCCTTCACTGATCAAGCTTCCTAACAAGGTTCAAGATCCCTCAACTAGCCCCCTTCCGTAGCACCCGAAATCCTTCGCTTCGGCCCGGATCGTCTCCGTAGCTCGGGAGCTTCCTCATCGGCCTGAGGCCCGCTGTCAGCTCTTAGCCACTCTCCATCAGCGTGAGCCAAAGCCGACCCAGGGGCTCTGCAAATACGGCCCGGATCCCTCCATCCGTCAGCTTGGGACCCTCCTTCACGGCTCAGGACGCTCCGTCCGGCCGGAGTCTTTCTTCAAAAGCCTGGGCCTCTTCTATCACGCAAAGGGTCCCCTGTGAGGTTTCGGCCCCCATCGGCCCAGGGGCCGTTCATACCGGCTCTTGGCCCTCCCCGACGGCCTGGGGTCCTCGCACGGCTGGGGGTCCTCTCCGTCGGCGCAGGGGCCCTATTTAGCGATCCGCCAGGACCTCTGTCAGGCCGGGGGCACCCTTTCAACAACTTGGGCCCCCTACATCAGACCAGGGGCCCTTGTATGACTTGGGTCCCATCCGTCGGCCCGAGGTCCTCTCCGGCAACTCGCCCCCCCCCCCCTCTTCTCAGGGGCTCTCTTTGACGACCCAGGGTTTATCCGGCAAGTCGGAGGCACCTTTTCAAACGCTTGGGCCAAGTCCATCATGTCAGGGGCCCTTTCTTCGGCTTGGGCTCCGCCGACAGGCCAGGTGCTCTTCATATTGGCTTGGGACCTTCTCCGTCACCCCGGGGCTCTTCCAACTACCCGAGGCTCCCTCCATCGATCTAGAAGCCCTTCACGTTAACCCAGCCAATGGCCCTGAACATCCTGAACATCACACTCTCCGTTCACTCGGGACCCTATTCATCGGTCCGGGACCGTTTCCGTCAGCCCGGGCCCCTTTCGGCGGTCCAGGGTCCTTCATGTCGGCCCAGAGGGCTCTTACGGCCCCCTGCATCGCCCCCCCCCCTCTTGGCTACGCCACTGCGTTCAGTCACGCAACGCCGGTCTATCCACTTTACAACTAGAAGGCCACATCACACGTCATAGTTACAATAGGGGGGGGGGTCGGTGTGTTTGACTTCGTAGCATGCCGAATTTATGTCAAGTATAACCTGTAGTATTTTTTAGACTAAGAGTTGCTAAAACAAAAACCTACGATGTGAGCCTCTGACGATTTTTGCTACGATTCGTGGCAGACAGGCAGGCAATCACAATGTCTTCAAATTGTGTCCATAGTTCATTGTTGCAAGTAGTAATCGTCTTCCATGACATTTTTCAATTTATTATTGTGTTGTCATGCCCAGCCGAGCGGACGGCTGAGTGCTGACTTACCTGTAGCGGCAACGTCGTAGTTACCGGACTTGCGACTCACCTGAATAGTAAGGTGCATTTGCTTTGAGAATTGTAAGACACAACTACGCCTCAGGAGACACGACTTCCGTGTCGTGTGAGTGGGCAACAGGCAATTTTCATGATAGACATTTGCTACGGTCGGCGGATTGTGCTTTGAAGTCGGCTGAGGGATTAAGCGCCGCCATTTCGCACACTAAACGCTTGGTGGACAATGTGGTGGGACATTGATAATATATTTTGTATATCCGTGAGGTTCTACAGTGTATCACCTGTATCACCTCAGAACCAGACTAGTTGCTCGGCACGCCTCGAACCAAAACGGCTGCCCAACAATGCGATGGGACTATGATAAGACATATTGTGTATCAGTGAGGTTCTACAGTGCATCACCTGCATCACGTGAGAACCAGACTGGTGGCTCAGCACGCCTCCAGCCAAAACGGGTGCCCAATACATGCATTGGTGATATTATCAGTGGGGGAATAACAATGGGATCGAGCCTACCCATTACATTCCACGAGGACTTACCCGCCCCCTCATTCCGGTCAGATCCTCACATCCGGTCTCGAGGGGGGGGGGAGGGGGTCACTATAAGCCCCCAATAATCTCTAAACTAAACGTCGCACAAAAACGAAAGAGGCGTCATCGGAAAGCGCTCGACGAGTAGGGCCCGAACACCCCTCCCCCAAAATGCTGTCCCTCAAAGTGACGCCACTAGGAGGGTTTATGAGGTATACACATCATGTTTTTGCTCTGGGGACTTAATTTTGGGGAAGATTAAAAAACAAAACTCATTTGGAATCAGAAAAAGCCAGCGAAATGGACCATGGCCCCGAAATGTTTGCCCACCCCAAAATAAAAATGATACTTTCTTGAAATTTTCAAAATCTACGACTTTCTGTATATATATTTTCCTCATGGGTAGAGCGCACTGAGAAAGTTTGCTTCAAGTAAACTTAGCCTTTTATAAAGTGCTTACCTGAGGCAGAATGTTCGATTTTAGCCCTAATAGGCAAATATGCCCTAATAGGCAAATGTCATGAAAAACGCCAAAATTCATAAATTCTTCTGGTTCATTTTGTTGCCGGGAAAGGGATTAAAATTTCGGCGCGCTGCCGCGCGCCGTTTTCCCACTATCCGCCCATAACCTTTGGGGGGGGGGGGGGGGGGCGTAAAAAGACCCCCTAGACGGCGCAGGTTAATGGGTAGGCTTGGGTAGGCTACAGTTAAGTCCCACGGGAACTTAACTGTAGCAATCTTCGTCTCAGTAAATGCTTCTCGTTCAGTCAGGACGACGGTTAGTAAGACCAGAAGGTCCGGCTGCAAGGTTCGCTCAAGGAAAACACAAACCATCGAATATCGCCTGATGCATTCCCGCACCTCGCAATAAACGGTGCCCTAAATATAGAAGTGATATGACTTACCATATATCAGAGATTGATGCTTACTTGGGCATGCGTTTGAGTCACGGGCACGTTTTGCAATCAGTTTGTAATCAGTAGCAATCAGTTTATTTTTGTACAATTAACCGGTATCACTCAAAACGAGATCATAAAAAGCAAGTGATTTTTACCAACCTCGGTAGCTCAGTTGGTTCGAAAGGGTTGGCTCACAGACGGTCCGAGTCGCTTCACGCGCTCGCGTTTATCCCCCGGCTGGGAGGGTCAGTTGACGACTGGCCCGATAAGGGCGGGGACGAGCTGCCGTGGCCGTGACGGTTCCGTGACATTGACGGCACGTTAAACTATCGGTCAAAATTCTGCCGTTGAACTGGATTGCATGGATCGGGTGGTGGGGCTATAGCTTATGCAACAAGCTCTGCTTAGCAACAAGGCCCTGATCCATAAGGTCACCCCAGTAAGAATTCTGACTAGATGAGAAAAAATAGCGCACGTTAACAGAATCATTAAACACTAGACAGGCTGACAGACGGACCAAAACCACCTGTAGCCAGGCCGAGCTACCTCGGCACTACGACCTGGGACACGCTATCTATCATTGTGAAAAGAACAGAACAAGATACAGCCTGATGGGTTCAAAACATAACGCCACAGCTGCAGAGTGATGAGATCCGCATCGCAGTAGCGCCGGCATGGCCCACTGGGCAGCGCTTTCCCAGCTGATCGGTGCACGACCCATCGCAGTAGCACCAGCATGGCCCACTCGGTGGTGCTTGCCCAGCTGATCGGTGCACGATCCATCGCAGTAGCGCCGGCATGGCCCACTGGGCAGCGCTTTCCCAGCTGATCGGTGCCCGACCCATCGCAGTAGCACCAGCATGGCCCACTCGGTAGTGCTTGCCCAGCTGATCGGTGCACGATCCATCGCAGTAGCGCCGGCATGGCCCACTGGGCAGCGCTTTCCCAGCTGATCGGTGCACGACCCATCGCAGTAGCACCAGCATGGCCCACTCGGTAGTGCTTGCCCAGCTGATCGGTGCACGATCCATCGCAGTAGCGCCGGCATGGCCCACTGGGCAGCGTTTGTTCAGCTGATCGGGCACGACCCATCGACCATTCCACCGGCACCCAGTGGCCCAGGTCAGGGCCGCCGGGATTGCCGTCGGGGTAACTGAACACATTCGAGTCCGCTGCAGTACCGTCATTCAATCGATTTCCCGTCGGGAGTCAAAGGGTCGCACGTCTCGCCAAAAATATCGGTTGGGAGCGTAACTGGCGATGGGCGATGCACGGATAGCTCTCCGCAATCGATGCAGCGCCCCCGGCTACTAACACGCGGCATGCGACCGCACGCCACGGGTCAGCGAGCCAGGGCCTTTAAATGTCAGCACTACCAAGAAACGGACCCCATTCCCTCGACATAATTGCATTGCCGAGCATCACGGCACAGCACAATTCAACATCGTTCTGGATATAATGGCAACCCTGCCTTCCGCATTCCTACCATTTGAGTACCTTCATTAGTTTCCGAACATTGGCTACACACGGAATGGTTTCCACCACCCTCTGGACTTTGCTGAGGGGCCTGACCGTCACAAAGTTCAATTTGAATCGGACACGATACGTTGGATGATGCCAGTTGTAACTAGTATTAAGGCCCCCCCCGCAAAGGAGCAAATGTTCCGTTACTAGCCAGATACTAGACAGCATCCAGGATGCACTGGACATGCTCAATGTTGGCAGCCGTACACTCCGCAATGTGGAGTGTACGGATGTGGATCATGTGGAGTCCACATGATATCCAATGAATGCCATGTCTACGATCGCTTTCTCCTTGCCATGCAACATGTTCGTTGCTTACTCACCTTGTCAGCATGTCCTTATCATGTGGTATATTGATTCCGTGTGTGCCTACCTTCTCATCGACATGACGCCGCTCACGCTCGCCCAGTCGTTGCTGCTCGGCCACTTCGGCCTGCCGCCGCTCCTGGAAGTGACGCTGGTGTTGCTTCAGCGACTCCAGCTCCTCCTCCTCCATCACCTCCAGCAAGCTCTGCTCCACCGTCTTCCCCACCAGCACCTCCAGAATCGGCGCCGATTCCAACTCGAAGTCGAACAGCTGTCGTTCCAAGGAAAGAAGTCAGTGTACTCAAATGTACTCGGTTAGTGTAAGAGTGGCAACGCAGCATCGGGAGTCGAACAACTGGCCTTCGCCACAGTAAAGTAAGTGCGACTGGGTCATTGTGGCAGCTGCTGTGACACACGTTCAGCTACAAGTGCCATTGTGAAACCTGACACCTTCAGCAGCTCAGGTAGCTTGTGCAGTGGCTCCGGTGTTCTTTTCTTCCATATATTTATGATGCACATTCTAACTTTTACAATTATACTTGAGTTTGAGTCACTCTCAGTAAATATACATAGTCGAATCAAGATTGACATATATACTTGGGTGGTCCTTATTTTTCGAAGTTGAAGTCTTGAATGTCTGATCCTCCTAACCAAAAACGGTAACTAGAGATTTATCTCGCGATGTTAATTTGAATTCCAGAAACGCAAAGATGGCAGAATATACATGGACGCTCTCAAGTGAACGAATACTTTCGCTTGTTTGTACAAACCAGGTAGGGTTGAAGTAAGATAATCGAAGCTAAATGACGGATATCTGTATGGAGCATAAGTGATGTATTAAAATGTTATCATTGATTTAGAAGCACTGATTTTACGTACTTGCTTAGTACCTACTAAGGAATTAGTAGACAACAGTTAAAAATGGATACCCAAACGAAAGTGTATTTGCTTGAGAACTACGAGACATTCTGGTATCAAAGCTACCCTCAAACAGCTTTGATTCTGGATTCTTCATGCATCTGTACCAACAACTGAGAGAAAGCATGACGTCAGTGACGACGTTAAATGTAATCTGAGCTGCAGCCCGATTACAATGGAACACTGTCACAGAATGGAACAACCGAAATGGAACACTGTCACAGCGCTTACAACCATGCACCGTATATCCGAGCTACATGTGCGACGTGTCTGGGGTAGAGTGCGACGACCGGACCCCTCCCGTCGCGGTGTGTTGCAATAGGTGATACCGGCCAGTGACAGGCTAGGGTGTTGGCCGGGTGGGCCAACGCCCCATGAACGACTGGTCCCCTCTCTCGCGCGCGGCTCGGTGTAGACGGAGTTGGGCGGTCGACGCGATAAGATGTAGTCCTGGAGCAAGCTGTGGACGTCGGGACGGCTGTCCGTCACGGCTGCCTGGATATTTGGAGGCACGAATTTGGAAGGTAACACGCTGGTGTTTGCTTTCTCTGTTAAAACTGCTGCACAGGTTGTCGCCGTATTGCGAATTATCAGCTCGGATAATACAAGGGCCATAACGGCTGCTGGATTTTATAACTTGTTGGATTATCAACCAGCTACACTACAAGCTAGGCAAACCCTAGACTATCACTGCCAGGCGAAACGAACTTGCCTACACTTTGCTACCTAGCAATAACGCTCCTTGTATCAATGTTGAGCCTTGTGCAAATAAAAGTGCCAACTACTCACTTCAGCGATTTTGCACCGCTTCCCAGCCATTTCCAGCCAAAACGTTTCATTAATTTCGTTTGATGTAGGGTTTGCTCTACTTTCAAGGTGTTGTTTCCACAATTGAAATATCACCATAAGCGTGAGGAAGTCTACCCGTAATAGTGAAAAGTTATTCCTTAGTTCTTTAATGTTCATGATATTTCCGTCAGATGTCGTTAGATCGTCATAAATCTTAATACTTGCTATTATTATTATTATTAGTACATTATTGCTAAATGCTCACTTCCCGCCTAAACGCATGCTTCTATCATACACATGCATTACGTATTCTCTCTGAAAGTAATGAATTTATTGCGTGGAATATGACTGATGTGGAATTCGGTAAAGTGTCAAGTCTAGTCTATTAAGTTCCGAAAGGGTTCTGTGCGTTGTCGTGGGTGGGTCATATACATCAATGAGTGCGTAGCGTATACGGAGTAGTTAATGCACAATTATATAATGATGCTGTATGCTATGCTGTAGAAGGGAAGGCGGCGGCTGGTGTAATGTTTCTAATGTTTGTACACACGCTGTTTCGTACGTTAGTAGTAGTCTCCTGTCTGTGTAGCATGTGCTGTTGAAATCATATAGGTCGGTTGCTTTAAAGTGTGTCTCTTTAGTGCGTAATGCCGTGTGTTATCCTTGGAATATAAGGTGGTTGAATTATTGTCATTGCTTTCTATACTGGATATGATCAGAGAGACATGTTTCGGTTTCGAATCTCTATAGTAGCGCGGATTTCTGGCTTTATCTCAGCCATCGGTACGGGAAATTGGTGATGATACACCACTAACACAAGTTCAAACTTTAAGCACACATGCATACGTCAGCGCACACACACACAACATACACTTGAACAAACACAAACACAGCCAGACACAAAAACGTGATTTTTCAGTTAATCAGCTGCCAGGTGATGCAGTTGATATTTAATTCCATTTTTTACCTGGCAATTGCTTTTGTTCGCTGTACATGACCTATCAAGGCCATAGTCACAATGAGTAGTTAGTCTATCGCACTTATTGCTTGTAGACGACGAACAAAAATCCCCTGCAACCTGGATCTCAAACCCACAATTCTTCTGTTGCAGGGCCTTTGCCCTGATCGCCCTCCCCGCCTGGCAGGCCAATGCATGTGGTATATATTCTAAGTCGACGCATTTTTGAAAATTCGCTCCAACTCAATTTGACACCTAAACGATACATTATCACGAGAATTCGATAGACTGAAAAAATGTATAGGTGAGTTCGCCCCGAACTTGGATGCCAAACATTCAGCGTATCTCTGCCAATTACCAATTTCAAATAGTACATTGAGTGGATCTTCATGTTGGTGTTGTATTTTCCTCCATGCGTGTTGGTTTCGAGGACAGACGATGGGGCGGTTCGATCTCTCATCCCTACAAGGCGTGTCCCGAAGACTGCTCGTAACGCGAGGGCTGGTATGTGATATCACACGCCGCGATCGTGCAGCAAACCGAAACTACACCGCGGTCAATAACGTCCAGGAATTGACTGCAGACTGCAGACAGACTGCAATGTCGCGCGCTCCAGCTCAAGTGTCGCTACATAACGGAAATCCATAACAGGTATCAAACACGTGACCAGACGTAGTGCAGGTTCTTTCAAAATGTTCACCATATGCTGGACATACGATAGAAACTAAGGGCCCCTCAGGCGCAGCGGCAGTCATAATAGCTTTGCGTGCGGACTCGCTTGGGTGCATGAAGCCAAATCAATGCGCAAATAAGTTGCGTGACTGAGATATTACTGGACGGCAATATAAATCAGCAAAATGCGACCACAGATGATTACCAGATGTTACAAAGTCAGTCATACTTGAACTTGCCTTTACGTGCAACCATATTTCCAAACCATTTCCAAGGCCGACAACATCAGACTGACGTAGGCAACCGCCTTTTCCTAACTGCTACGATACCACATCGATACTTTCATTCCAAAGCGCACTGAACGCCACACAGTTGCCAATGAGAGTGCCTGCACGGCCGACTACAATAACCTGGCGTGGTTATTGTAGTCGGCCATGTCATACGCATATACAACATGCTGCGCCACACCGGCTGCTGATCCGTCTAAGACAGCTGCTATGAGTTGATGAGAGTTACGAGTTAATCATAACTCTAAATTAGGTGAAATTCATCATGGATAGGCTTCAGGATATCAAATTACATCTCTGGTAGCGCCATATGTACTAATTTATATATATATATATATATATATATATATATATATATATATATATATATATATATATAAATATATAAGATGGACACTGGACGGAGACGTGGAGATAGGGAGAGAGATTGAGAAAATTGGGGAAAATATGGTCTCCTTTGAACCTGAGCTAGTGTAATGTTAGTACGCAACACGAATACTGTTATCGAGCAGGGAGGTCTCATTTGCTTGTGTACATACATCGTGTTTGATGAATTGGGGACAACTCAAGCGACTCAAGGAGGAAAGTCAAGCGAGTGGGAGGTATTTTGTGATTCGGTCCTGTATGGGAAATCACAAATGACAATGCGTGAAATGAAAACCCGCCACTTGACTGAGACGACAGAAAAAAGAGAAAACCTCACCTCTGAGGCGGCCGAATAAGACGATGCATGTGACATATCGTGGGTTTGAGTTCCGGCAATCGCTCGATGCGCTATGATCAATTGCATATATGATCGCACACATGATTGTATGTAACCACCCCATCCCCTAAAGAACGTGCTTTCCGCTGGCAATAAGCGGAACGATGAAGGTTGTAGCTTCAGAAGAAACCAAACACTGTAAAAATCACGGCTGCTACTGCACACATCTGCAGAATAGGTCAGGCTGGCCCCCATCTGCTCTGATCGGTCCGGATAAGCCGAGCCGACTGAACGTCTGCGTCGTTCTTTATCCACGGGGCCGTATTGACGGGTATCGATCTTGCCATAAAAAGCCGCTCGGAGTTTGGACATTACAGATAGATGAGAAACGTTCGTGTGGCAGCTGCGGCCGTGTAGCTCTTCAGCTCTGGCGGAGCAGCTCTGCATCCGCAGCAGACAACTTCTAATCGATAGAGTGCACAGGGAACAGGGTATTGTGGGGCTACCGGAGCAGGATTGATACTCGTGCATACCGAAGCATGTGCGCCCGCTGGCTGCAGCATGTTCACACATGGTGATAGCATGATAAACATACCACAGCGTTTCATTGCACCGTGGGAACACTATTACAGCCAACATCGTTACTGGTACCTGTTGAAACTCGGTGCGCCCTATATTTTCAACAGGTGTAGGGATGATATCGCGAACCACGTTTATTGCGTGAGTACCTAATCCTGCGATGAGTGAATAGTGCATCTGTTTAGTACATGGAATTCATAACGAGACGTTTCATCTGGATCCCTGCCTTTACAGATCGTCTCTCAGTTAACATGTTGTCTGTTTTATATTTCCTTATTTCCATGCAAATACCAGTGCGTACTCGCCTGTCAACATGAAGGGTCAACTGCATGTAAAATGTTGCGAAGTTACCCGACATAAAACGCTAAGACGATCTAAGCGGATGCACTAATACTTTCACACATGAACAAGGTTTTCTTTTGTCTAAAGCATGCTAAGTGATCAAAATTAGTGCCTGTTGCTGGCATAAATGAATTCATAACATATGTTAGTTTTCTTGTGAACATCGACACGGCCATTAGCGTCGCGAATACCGCACAACGGTATCTGCGGCCTGGGAAGTAGACACAAACACTCTTGAAGATACTCGCTAACCATAGACGTGTAGGTATGGCATAGGTGCAACTGAGGGGCATGCTTCTGCATTCCCAGATTGTCCTCCGGCCACCTATTCAGGCCCAGCCCTTCATCCAACCAACCGTTCATACCCCGATCGTTCTCCAGTCAACCATCTCTGTCCGGATAGTCCTCCAGTGAATCAATCAGGCCCGGAGCGTCATCACGTCAATTCTTTATGACCGGATCGTTCTCCAATCAACCATTAACAACAAGGCTGATCTCCAATCATCCTTTCATGCATGCCCAGATTGTTTTCGAGGGCGTTCGTACATATTTCTCAATTAGTGAAACTGCGATAGTACCTAGTGCAACTAGTTGCCGGCAGAACCAGACTAGCGGGAGGGGGTAGTAGTGCACCCCACGGTTGGTCGTGAGTTAATATATAGGTGTGTGGAACATTACAACTATCGTCCTCAGTGAAGAACAACGCAATGTTTTTAAAGTTTTCTAATTTAATAGTGTTCCTGATGCGATGACATAACACAATTTAAACCAGACACATACGTTGCTACCAATAAATACGATTCGCCCCCGTGCAAACATAGCAGCACTCCAGCCAGCACCAGTAGGTAAATTGATGCTATTAGTTGCCCTGACAACAATGTGCCTGATTGGCCCTTCGATGCAAGACCCAAGTCACCTGTGCATGGACGCTCAACGCAGCCTAGAACTTCCGCATGGCGCATCTACAAACGTTTTCACATTTGTTCTCTACCAGAAGGAATTTAAGGAGAATCTGATTCAAACTCATATTGTGCGGCGCCTGTGAATTTTCCTGTTAGATTATTAAATGACGAATAATCTCGCTTCAGTTCAAAGTCCGGAATGTTGAGGGCAGATAAAATTCCGCAGCTAATAGGGAATTATTTGGAAACAGGAGGGGACGCGAAATGTCAACTCTTACTCATATTCCTCAATAACTCTTACTCTTACTCAACAATGTCAACAACATAACATGGGAGTTCCCGGCGTGATCGGCTGGACACGCCCCCATCTCCGGACACCATCTGCCTCTCCTGGTATTGCACAGGCCCGCCGACTCACGGCGGGACCAAGGTCCCAGCTAAGAACCGGACCAGATCTGGCGGAGCCGACGCCATCGTTGCTATCGACCCGGCTCGGCTGACCGCCATCACTTCGGACTCAATGTTCGATAATACTTGGTCCTCCGAAGTCGACATCGCCATCAGACCTGCCTGCCAATCTGCAGCCGCACGGACAGGCAGCGGCAAGGACGCTGAGGTAGCAGCTGTGGAGGAGTCTGTACAGTACACATGTCCCAGTCAGCGACCACGGCGTGTCTAGAAACCATGACTCAGCTACCTGTCACGTCCAGGGACATATCACGAATTAAAGAAGTGTTAAGCTGGTTTGATTATGCGACCCAATAGGCTATCTCATGGAGGGTCGCGGGTCCCCCCTTCCCCCGATTGTTCCCCACAGACCTCCCGTCAATAATTCCGGATTTCAGCACAGTACCCCATGGACAGCGCCCTCCACTGCGTCCGTATTTTACTTACCAGCATTACTCGGCCAACATTCTCGGCATCTACTAGCTCTTTCAAAGTTCCCCTCGTCATGAACAGCGTTATCAGAAATCTTTCATTTACTTTATTCCGGGCCATTACTTTACGGCATCGTACTCGAAGTGGACCTATGGTACAGTAGGCTATCTTGGTTAGTACTTAGATTGCACATGAACCACTTATAACGCAAGTATTATCTGGGGGCTCGAAACCAATAGATTTATCTCGGGTGAATTGGAAACGAGCCAGTGCTAATATAAGCCCTGTGTGTGGTCGGTAGACACACACTGTGTCCGTTTGTTGTCGCTGTGTATATCTGCGCTGAGACTGGTGTCAGTGCTCATTGCACAGCCGTATCGTGTTCAGTCTGCGCCGACACTGGTGTCAGTGCTCATTGTACAGCCGTATCGTGTTCAGTCTGCTCCGAGACTGGTGTCAGTGCTCATTGCACAGCCGTATCGTGTTCAGTCTGCGCCGACACTGGTGTCAGTGCTCATTGTACAGCCGTATCGTGTTCAGTCTGCTCCGACACTGGTGTCAGTGCTCACTGCACAGCCGTATCGTGTTCAGTCTGCTCCGAGACTGGTGTCAGTGCTCACTGCACAGCCGTGTCATGTTCAGTCTGCTCCGAGACTGGTGTCAGTGCTCACTGCACAGCCGTGTCATGTTCAGTCTGCTCCGAGACTGGTGTCAGTGCTCACTGCACAGCCGTATCGTGTTCAGTCTGCTCCGAGACTAGTGTCGAAATTTGCGATGGAAGCGATGTCGCTGAACACGTTCTTTCAATACAATTTTGATCCAACAGCGTACTCATACGTGTAACCTTTTCGCTTGTTGCCAGATACCTAATTGAGGATAACTGTTTAACCATAACGATGCAAAATACCTATGCTTACCAACCGACATTGTATGACAGACCACATCATAGGTAATCCTCTTACCTGGAATTGTGTTAAGAGATGTTCGTGTATTATGATCTGCAATGGTGAGTATAGGCATGATACTTCTCAACGAGATGCTGTTAGAAATGAAATATGAAGACATCATAAAGGCTCGTCAAGAAGCACGATGTGGATGCTTCTTTGGAAGGGATGTCGATTCAGTGTTCAGAAAGTGGCGTATTCCACCCTATTTCACGAATAGTTTATCACTGTGTTGTCGGTAGAGGACGGTGGTGATGCGGAGGCGGCCACAGCAGGTGGCACGAGCAGCGCGCAGCGCCAGTTATAGTGACTACATACGGCAAGTGCTGCCATAAAACCCTTTCATCCGACAAATGACTACTTCTGAGGGAACGAGTACTTCAGAGGAACTATTGTTATCCCTCGCCGAGCCGGCCGGCAAATCCACCTTCGACGCACCGGTGGGAGGCCCTTGAAAACCTCCGTCCCCATTGGCTTCCCATCTACGTAAGCTAGGATGAAACGCAAAGCACCGCCAAATACACACATATAAATAATACAAGTATACATACATATATATATATATATATATATATATATATATATATATATATATATATATATATATATATATATATATATATATATATATATATATATATATATATATATATATATTTTTTTTTTTTTTTATATATATATATATATATATATATATATATATATATATATATATATATATTTATATATAAAATACATATATTTCGATATCTAAGTTTATTTTTTGTACAAACTGCTGGATGCAACATACTTAGAAACATTTTTTCCTTTTCATGGTGGTCTGGTCTAGCATGAACACAACTGACCATTCCATGAAACCAGACGTGGTCGGCGCAAACAGGGGCACTTCCAAGACTGATCGGAGTTCGAAATCATGCACCAACAACACGTGTACTCTGAGCCCTGTGGCATCGCTTTCAAATAAACGGCTGTTGCCGACTCAACAGCGCGGCCATGGCACGCGAACTGGCCATGACAGCCGCCCACCTGCCTCGGCAACAGTCACACAGTCAAACGGCCTAACTCATAATCGATAGTGTTCACCAACACACGAGCAATAGCGTCGAAACGAAAATAAAAACGATGAGCTGGACAGGAATGGTGCGCAGTGGACACCTGACAACACGAGGTGCATCAGGAACGGGCTAATGTTTCCAATGATGCCTGCAATAGTCTCTTGTTGCTGGAAACATGCATCCACCTCCGCAGATCATAGTCTGCGCTGAACAAAAGCAAGCCATTCCATGTTCGATTAACTCTTAGTGATGAAGGCCACTGCCAAGGCCACCTCGTTTTTCCGGCTTGTCCTTGCGTGGACGTTTGCCGGCCTATCGCGGTGACAAATATGGTGTAAATCGATGTTGGCAGCGCAGTAGTGCCAGTCGACACGCAGCACCGGCACGGCGTAAATAACCCACTGGTCACGCGGCCAGGGGTCACAACGACGCACTGGGGACATGTGCGTACCGGCCCTGGGACAACGTGCCAACCACTTCAGGACACGTGGGTAGGGCTCATTAACCACCACAAGGTCCTCTAGAAGTCTGTTCACGTCACAGAGGCTGCAGCACCAACCACACTAGGAGTTGAAAGGTCACCCCAGATAGGCTGGGTGACTTCGAAAAGGACAAATCGAAGCACATTTTTTTTGCATGTAGTTATTACATGCACATGTCTGTGCTGTTTTGTACACCTTAGACATCATAGAAAGACCATTGTGAAAGATGTCTCACAATCTTTTGTCAAATTGCTGAGCGCTGATGCGACTAAAAATATGCCCCAAGAAGGAATAACTTAGAGAAAACAGCATTCAATGAAAAAGAAACCGGTGCGGCCCGAGCCAATAAAGACATGCCACCTCGCTACTGGAGTGCATCATCATTTTCGAATTATGACTGAGCGATGGCTAGCCTGTTTGCTCTTGTTGGACGAAAATCACTGATCAAAACACCACAGCACGATGCCGGACAAATTACGTTGATAAATAAATGTTGCCGTTGGTTTGGGGGCGCCAAAAGCGTTGCCGACCTGATTGCGGGTGGCAGTCACCAACCGACCGTCGGATGTGTGGCACCAACGTGTCGCCTGACACCAAATACCAAATTGTGACATACTTTAATTAACAATGAACTATAGCTGGCATTCTGTTCCTCAGTTTGCTCACCAAAAGGCAGCTTTTGCTTGTGTGACCCTGACAGGGCTGTTTGGGAGCCATACTAGACTGTGTGGGACCCAGATCGAGCTGTATGCAACCTTGTCCATGGCCTGGCTCATTCTCGCCCTGTCTAGACGCCTGAAAAGCCAGCAGGAACACTCACGTCGCCCTCGTAGATCTGCGTGGCCACGTCGGCGCCCGTCTTGGACGGTACGAACAGGGGCGTGCTGGGCCGGTCCATCATGGGGTCCGTCTGCACGGCTGCATCTGCCTCCAGCCGACGGTCTCGGATCTGTCGACCAGGTCAGGTCAGGTCAGGTCAGGTCTGATGGTGGGCGTCCCAACAACGCCTGGAGCGGTGTGACGCCGCGCCGGCAGCAGCACGCCATGGAGCATGG
The DNA here is from genome assembly GCA_034440615.1 of Ashinkailepas kermadecensis. Classification (NCBI taxonomy): domain Eukaryota; kingdom Metazoa; phylum Arthropoda; class Thecostraca; family Neolepadidae; genus Ashinkailepas; species Ashinkailepas kermadecensis. The sequence goes on from JAOTOM010004458.1 coordinate 222,361, forward strand.
CCGCCGCAACGACTCCGCACCGTTGACCGACGCTGGTCGTACGGCTCAGGCCATTCCCAGAATTGCAGCGACCTCACGCCATACGGCCGCGTCTACGGACCGCAACGGACGCTTATGGCATTGGCACTGCGCTGCTGTGGCACCAGCAGCAGCTCATCACAGCCAGCCGGTCTGATCAGAAGTGCACTGCTGTGGCGCCAGCAGCAGCTCATCACAGCCACCCGGTCTGATCAGAGGTCCACTGCTGTGGCACCAGCAGCAGCTCGTCACAGCCACCCGGTCTGATCAGAAGTGCACTGCTGTGGCGCCAGCAGCAGCTCATCACAGCCAGCCGGTCTGATCAGAGGTGCACTGCTGTGGCACCAGCAGCAGCTCGTCACAGTCAGCCGGTCTGATCAGAGGTGCAAAAACCCAGCGTCTTGCCTACCCCAGGAGGCAATAGCTTCTAAATGTTGTCATAAGTTGAGGCACACTATATTCGCACACATGGGTGGAGAGTGCGGTAATGCAGGTATGGTCATAGCCACACCAACTCTCTGCGATAGCCTGTATTTTAAAAAGCAATCCAAACAATGTTCCCAATTAAAACGTTGAATCCATAACATCCAACAAGCCAAGAAAAGAGAAGTGACAGCCAAACATACCACATCTTTTGATATTAATTACTGGAATAATGATAGACACTTCGAGAATACTTGAAGATTACCGTGACAAATTTTGAGAAATCCTGCATTTTCGCATGCACAAATTAAGCACAATTCACCCTGCAGAAAATAGCTTTATTTGAGCAGCTTGAAATGGTTGAGCACATGAGTAAGTACTTTCTCAACAACCAAGTGAATCCAGGAATTAAATGGGGATGATCGGTACCGGAGCGCCTATTAATACCTCTTAGGCACTGCCTAACCTGGTTCTAGCGGAATCGTGGGCGGTTCATCGTACGACCACTTTGATGACGGGCAATAATATCTTTACGACTTTGTGGTTAATGCTATATCATACTATAATTACTCCAGCTAAATCCTATTTATGAATTAAGTACGTTCATTGCTGCAAGTATTAAAAAGAATATTTATTTTTATGTCTTAGTACCTCACTGATACTTCGATAATTAATTCCACAAGGGACCAGATGGTCGGCTTTCTTCTGCACTTGTTTACAGTCTGGCGCAGTGCCTGTGCTTGAGTTCTTTATCACATTGCTTATCTTGTTGGACCATTCGGTATTAGCCGATGTTCACCATCCATCGTGTATATATATATATATATATATATATATATATATATATATATATATATATATATATATATATATATATATACATACATACATATACATATACATATACATATACACATACACATACAAATACATATACATATGCAAATACATATACACACACACACACATATATATATATATATATATATATATATATATATATATATATATATATATATATATATATATATATATTATCTACCGATAGTTTGTCTTAACACGTATATTAAATTATCCGCTAAGGCATTGAGCAGCTATAGCCCAAGTCAGATTCAATTTTATATTCCCATTCGTCTTTGTAAAATAAAATACATGGGCATGAGTGATGACTCGTCTGGCCCTGACCATCCTGGCTGCACTACTGGCCCAGGACCGTAGCCAATGGGACAAAGGACTTTCGAGCACCAGGAGGCTCTTACGTTCCAGGGAACCTATCAGGCTCCAGGAACCCTCTTAGGGTCCAAGAGCCCTCTCAGGCACCAGGGACCCTATAGAAGTGCAGGAGTTCCTGTCAGGCATCAGATCGATCTCCAAGATCTGTTGCAAGTTGCGAAACCTAAAAGGGTGGTGGAAAGGCCCGACGGGGGCCATACAAACCTGGCGCCTATTGTAGGCACCTGAGAGACGCGACAATTCCTCCAAGGCCTGAAAAGACCACATGGATGGTGATAGGCTCCAGCATGTCATGTATTAAATTGTGTTGTTTTGTGAAAACAGCAAAATAATAGTTGGGTAAATCCCGGACAGTTTAAAAAAATCGGGGTTGCACATTGTGAAAATCCCGCCTTCGTCACTACATCAGCCACACCAGCATTGGAAACGATTCTCCATCCATGCTCGTGCATCAAATAACACAAAATATAGTGCATCAACTTTGTTCAGTCTTCAGTTCTTTGTTCATTGTTTAAGTTCAGTCGAAGTATATTTGTACAAAATTTAAATATTCTGGTTGAACTTGGATTGATAAATACAAAGCTACGGAAAACATTAGTGGTAAGTTAGTGGTAGGTTAGTGGTAAGTTTTTAATGCGAACTTCCTCGTGCAAAATTACTGGGAATCTGTCGACTTCCCTGGGATGTTCACAACGCGACCTGCCGACTTCCCGTCGACTTTTGTAACTGATGCCATATGGACTCGAGAGTGTTGATGTGATTGATTGTGGCGCACGTAGCTATGAGAGCATTTGGAGGGGGAAGCAACGTTGGAGAAACTGGCCCTCTCAGTTGAGTTCAAAACCTTCAACGCTCAAAAGCTCCAACCGTTCACAATCTCCAGTTAGTCGAAAACGTTCAAAATCACCGCCGCTCAAAAGACCAAACGGCTCAAAACCTTCCGTTGATCAAAACGCTCAAAATTCAAGCTCCCAATGCTAAAAATCTTGCACTTCTCATCATATCGAATCTGTCAAAAATGTTCCCAGTGTTCAAAATTATCCACTACTCATAATCCCCAGTGAATTAAAAACGTCCAAAATGTTCAAAATCTTCAACTACTCATAATCACCAATCGGTGCAATACGCCTTAAATACCAACTGCTGAGCTTACATGAGCATGAATGGGTTCGGCCCCTCGGCCTTTGGAGAAATCCATGTTTTACATGGTTGTGGAAAGGGGCGGTGTTCTCATTTTCAACTCAACTCAACTCAATAAAGGATGATAAGAAGCGTTCCATTCATCTTTATTCCATTTTCAAATTGCTGCAACTCGACATTAGGGAAAAACATGGCTGATGCACCTCAAAATGCAGTGCCATAACCCCAGATTGGCTCTGCTGTACAGACAGGATTTCCCCTTGAGCAAATTTTTGTGCTTCTGGATGTAACAGGTTTCACCGTTCTTTCATTGGTAGGCGAAATATTGAAGCACATTTTTTGCACATCTGGGTCTGATGCATGCCACTCATACGGCCAAAGGAGAACTTTTGGTTCTGCGGCACTGCTTGTCCATTCACTATCGATGCTCAGGACAGCGTAGTCAAGTCCAGCAGTGAAGTGGTGGGATTCGGCAGATACAGGCGTTCGCTTTCCGTCCACGGTGGACATCGTGTGAGCACGTGTCAGCCGACCGGTAGCTCACCGACGGATTTCCGAGGTGATATAGACTCTGCCGCAGTACTTCGGTGTACGGCGGGTTACCACCGGCCGGCAGCCGACTGCTCACAACGCCCCAGCCACCCCACCCACTCCATAGGCACAATGCAGTAAGTAACATGACACACGACAGGCAACTCATTTCTGACAGAAAGACTACGGAATATGACGAAAGAAGTTGGTGGATGGAAGGGAGGAAAATGAATAAAAGCACAACAAAGGCTTGATATTCACTCAACCGCTATTACTTGACCTTAAATGTAGAGAGGGACGACATGGTACGAAGAGACAAAACATATGGCAAGATAATTGTCTTGAAACGTTAATTGTAATAAAAGCGGCAAAATTGATCTTAATAAAAATGCACCAGGAATGCGTTTATAAAATTGCATAGCTCAATGACTCGACTGACGGTACGACCTGACACATTTTTATAACACAAAAACACGCTGCGGATACATGGTCACAGATGGCATCGCGTTGTCCTCCGCAGTTTGCCGGTGATATTGGTAAGTGGGATTGGGGTGTCATAACCCTACAGCAATCACGAAGCTTAAAATTAATTAAGATACGTAGGACACCGCCATTATGAATCTTCAACAGCAACACAAAATGTATACCATTGAATGCACTGGCGGATCTAGCCCACCGGTTTGGGGGGGGCAACTTTCCGGTTTACGGGGAGGCTGACCAAACAATTATAACAAAATACCTTTAAAATTGGAGATTATTTCACCCGGAACGCTATTTTTTAACCTCAGCAAAGGTTACTGCATTTTAATTCAGTTTACTTTGTTGGTTGGGGGGGGGGGGGGGCAAAAGACACTATGGCCCCCCTTTGAAGCGCTTGGGGGAGGGGGGCATGGCCGGAATGCCCCCCCCCCCTGGATCCGCCAGTGATTGAATGTAAAAACAGCAATCTCTGGACTGCGGCTATTTCATTTACATTGCGACATTTTTCCGAATAACTTTTCATTTTCAGCACACAGTAGGATCGAATCCAGAACTTGGTCGAGCAGAGTCAAAGGGCTTGATTGGACAGCACTTTCTGGAGCTCTAGCGAACAGCGATGAAAGAAACGAACTGGAGGAAGGAGCCATGCAAAATATGAATGGAAAATGATATTTTTAAGTCTATGATATCCGGAAAGCGGTAGATGAAGGAATACACAACATCGACGTCTCCATGGCCCTGTCGCCTATGACTACAGTCTATACGAATGCGGAACACGCGAACAAATCGGACATCTGATCTGGTTCACGCGTTTCCGAGAGGGCAAACGTGCTCTGCAACTTGCTAGGCATCCATCCTGTGCTTTAAAAAAAAGAAAAAAACCTACTAAATTACGAATGTAAGAGACCGACCCTTGACGAGCACGCAGCCAGACCGGCGGGCTTTGATACTGCTGTGGAGCCGCGCCTGCCATCGGGTCACCAAGCAAACAATTTGTGTCATTGCATTCTTCTACATGCACGTTGCCTGGTCTATGCGCGCACCATCTATAGCACTGCTGGGCACAGCATGGCGGCTATCCCGTTGCCATCTACATCGCAGCAGCAGTGCCGCTGAGCCGGCAACTGCGCAGCAGTCAGACTGCAGCGCAACAGTCCGGAGTCAGCGGTGCAGACAACACGCCGGCGGCAGTGTTTGACCGGCCGCCACGTCGCACTGGGTCGCGTGTGTCGGCCGCTTCCGTCGGATCTTCCAGCATGTGAAGCCGGATGGGGAGCGTCGCGTGACACGACCTCCCTCGAGACTGGCCGCTAATGAGAATATTGAACACTGAGGCGGGCCACTCGGACCGCGCATGATGCCTGACAATTTGGCTGCGTCACTTGTAGTCGCACTGGAACGTCCGGGGTACTAATCGTAGCTATAATGGTGGACAAAAGCTTCGAGCTAACACGGCTTAGAACAGGTTTGTGTGCAAAAGCTTTATATTGCAGGTCGAGGTTAGCAGCCGCTTATATCGGCCGTCAGTCGACGATACCACTAATATTTGCCAGCCAGTTTCCAGTTGTCACCAGCTCTTGACAATGACTTATGTTGTAGTTTCGCAAGTCAGCTATCATTGACATTGCGTGGGAAAAAATAACCTTCAACTCCGCCCATATGAGCAGCTTTGAAAACCGGCTATATGAAGACCATTTGAAATCCGGCCATATGCACGCCATCAATATTTCCAATACTCTGATCAGCGTGTGCAATGCATCAAATGAAACCAGCAAAAAGTTTGCTGCTGCTTCTGCAAATCTGCATGACAAGATGAGCAAACGAATTCAAAGGAGAGGGAGCAATTACCAGGGACATTCGTATTTGTAGTTGTGCACAGCAGACAAATCACTCCATACAGTGGCTTTTAACGTGCCGTTGCGATGTGATCAGGTGTGAGTTTTGAACAATACATGTGCTGTGGAGAAGACAAGTAAGTATACGGAATGTATCGGGGTTGGCATTGGCATATGGGCTACTCCGATCGAACACGTTAGCAACAGGCGCCATGCTCTGCGACCATGGGAACGCATCGGGAGACAATGATAGGACAAATTGGAGGCCAAGTAAGTGCGCATGCATATTTAGATCAATGGAACACAATGATAATCGATGACGCAGTTTCGCGTCGCAGTTGCCTGTTCGATCGTACAGTTGTTCGGCTATCTTTCAGTTCCACGCTCAGTGGCTTCACAGTCGTCGTTGTGTTTTTTTCCGCTTTCCGCTACATAGCGCGTGTTTATATAGAAATATCGTATCATTTGCTTGCTTCATACTTGCTTTCATCTAGAGTATGACGGCGCTTGGCGAATTTTCACGAACTTCTAACGATAGAACCTGACAATTCAAGCACTACCTGTTCACTACCTGCTGGCACTGCATGTTTCTAATTTGGGTAAAAGAAAAGTTCTTCGGAATCAGTTCAACGAAGCTGGCACGGTGGTGAACACGATATGTCTGCACGCACCATGACTTCGCAAGCATGCAGCAAAATTCAAAATATTGTAGGGGTCACTGAACAGCCAAATTCACAGGATTTCTAGGAGCCTCTGAAACAAAACTGGCGCCTCTGAAGCACAGCCATTAGTATTACCAGAGGGGGGAGGGGAACAAAGGCATTGGGATACCGGACTCCCTCGAAATTTATAGCTACCGTACCAACACCGTCGACCGTCGACGAAATGAAAGGGCGCGCTGGTCCAATGGATTGATGTATGTATGTGTGCCATTTAGAATGCTAATGAACTGCCACGTATAGCCGTGCTTATTTTAGACCACTTTTAGTCGTGTTTATTTTATATCACAATGTTTTACACACCTGACGTGAAAATGTGAAATGCCGCAACATGTTGGACCATTTTCGAATATACTGGCAACTGGTAACAGTTCTACACAAATTTCACCGAGTGGGGAAATTCAGCGATCACGCGATCATATTTGTGTGTCATTTCCGAACAGCTTCAGCATTTTTTTTTGTTGTTGTTGGAAAACATTAGTCATGCCGTTCAAGTTACTGAGGCTAAGACTTTTTCTCCGGACACATGTTTCCTGCATTTTTACTGCATTCATAGTTTTGTTTGTGTTTGGTATGTTGCAGTTAATACAAAGATAGCTGAATATTCACGTCGGAGGCGTTTTAAGCACGTGGTCTCACCGACACTTTTTCAAGGTCCAGTGATGCAATTGATATCAATCACTATCGCTTGGCATGGTCATGGTCGGAATTATAATTCAGCGACTAAATTCCACCTTTAAGCACCAGAGTATACAGTTGTTACCAGTTCAGTACCAGTTGTTACATCACGTGCTTGGTGTGAATTGGGAGGGTTTGCTCGACCCACGTCCGTTAACCCTGATACAGCACCAATCTGAGCGATTTGTTCATGTACGTGAGAGATCTGATTCATCCCCTTTGAGATCTCGGAATCTACTGGGTCGATTTTCTTGAAAACACGATAATTAATTCCTCATGCACTGATCTATATCTTAGTGCCAAATTGAAAATACCCGCAATGGGCTATACAGGGTGGCAAAAAGAGAATAGAGGAGGGTTACTTTTATGTTACAACTGCTATATTTATGATCTGATATAAGTCTAAGTAACACCAGATAATAGTAAAAAAATGGAAAATTAATGTGAGGTGGAATGATGCCATCTCCAAAAAAAATCCGACGCGGTGCCAGGACAGTGCTGCTAGCAGTGTACTAAAAAAAATCCACCCTTAGAAAAAAGGTTCATTTCATAAACACGCTTGAATATCCATCACGTTATGGTCAGTAGTAGAATGTTTGAATGAATGTAGAATGTACGTTCCTATCAGTTTGAAATAATTCAAAACGCCATATTTCCCTAACCTGGGAATGCCTCTGCCACATTAAAAACACAAATTAAAAGCATTTTGGAGGTTCAATATGTGTCCTAGAGCTACGATGTATGATGACCTGTAGCCATTTAGCAATAAATCGCTAGGAACGCTTGTGCAGCTAAAAGGCAGTCAAGTGGGCAAAATAGTTAAATTCGGCTCCATGCGCCTCGCACAAACCTGTTCTAGATCCGCCACTGACCAAAATACAAATATCAAATTTCGACACAATACATATAATAAAATGTTAGAAAGAGTCACCCAAGTCCGGAAGCCTGCTCCCAATGGTTCATCAATGACAGGTGAAGGACCGTATAGGGGGGGGGGTCAGCCCTCCTCCTCGCCTGGTACCGTTATATGATTAACGGTGCTGGTTACGAGGTCAAATGAAATGTCGTTAGACTTGTACGATTATAAGCTACATCATGGTTTGCGTTACGGCTCTATATTAAAGCAATTTCATGCACCGCCCGGCATTGGTGAAGACGTTTGAAAATTACTGTGGGGCTCAATGCATGCAGGACATGAGTGCTGCCAATTTGGTTGGTATGGCCCACCTCATACGGCCCCAGGCTAACAGATCGAGAAGTTGGTGGAGCCACGGCAAAGATGGTGAGGTGCATACGCCATCTTTGCCGTGATGGTGACGCCTCACCACCACCCACCTCACGAAAAGCATAGGCAACTTCACCTCTGCCGCCCCGATGAATTTATTGATTCCTAACTTTTCGATGAATTTTCCTTTGACCTCCCCGATATGACCGCTGGTGGACCGAAAGCATATAATCGGCCACAATCACATGCATCTCGTGGCACGCGAGGCGCTGCATTCCTTGTTCCGCGGCTCTGTTAGGCGGGCGATAACCGTGGAGAGGGAGGGAGTTCCCTTGATGTAGTCCTGAAGCATTCTGATGGGGAAGGCTGTCGAAATATGCTCAGTAGGCGAGGGTAATAATCTACTTATGAATCGACTATGACCAGGCATGGCGAATGACGACACTGGGACTCAGTGACGGCCGTCGCATGAACTTCGTGAAAAATACAGACGTTTCAAAATAAAGAAGTGAAACTTGAAAGTTGCTTCTAATTCATACGCTCTGCTTCTATTTTGTTTTCATTCATTTCGCTCCCTTCGATCCACCAACTTCTTTCGTCATACTCAAGCAGTCATGCGGTCAAAAATGAGTCACCTGTCGTTTGTTATGCCACTGCACTGTGCGTATGTAGCGGGTGAGGTGGCTGGGGCGTTGTGAGCAGTCGACTGCCAGCCGATGGTAACCCGCCGTACACCGAAGTACTGCGGCACAGTCTATATAAGCTCGGACATCCGTCGATGAGCTACCGGCCGGCTGACACGTGCTCATGCGGTGTCCACCATGGACGGAAAGCGAACGCCTGGATCTGCCGAATCACACCACTTCACTGCCAGACTTGATGGCGCTCGGCCCTGGGCGTCAATGATGTGGAAATAACGTCGGGATTATATTTATGTATTATGCACGACTTATTTATTAGAACCATGCATTATGTAACGGGACGTGGATTCAACCCCATCAGGGTGGCACTTTTTGCCCCCGCTAGTCCCGGTGGCAACTCGGTGGATAAAGTTTACGCTACTGGCATAGGCGTCGCCACCATGGGAACGGGAGGACGCGTCCGCAAAACCTCGTGAAGCTTAACGAAGGCATGACGCCTGTGGCGTTGCATGACCTAAAAACCATCTGCCCCCCCTCCCCAATACAGAATTCGTGGCGGTGCCAATGGCTTCAGGGGCTATGTCGGTGCATTGGCTGCACGCTAAGTTACCGCATGCATATTTGCCGAAATTATCCTGCTGACCGAAATTGCGCGAAACGGTGAAGTGTTCCGGGTCACCAGAAAGCCCAATTAAGTATGGATCCAGACTCTATCATGATAATCAAGCCATATTAAATTCGTATCAATGACAGAACAGTCATGCAGGAATATGCTGCGACACGGCGCTCCCAGATGAGAAAGTAATACATATTTGTTCCAAACTATCCAGCGTGCATGGTCGAAGATCTATTAGAGCGGATAATTCCATACTACCATAATAATCTCTTGTTTCCTTCATCTTCGTTTTACCTATGTGCAACAACTAACGTGAAAAAGGAATTCATTTAGCACGTAGAGTTGCCAGTGATCAGGAATCCGAGACAACAGTGAGTCATGAACGCATGCCATGGAGTAGTATTTCAGCTTTGCTATCGAAAGGCTGCGATAACTCACAACCGCAACACAGGTGAAGATGCATATCAATTATCATATTGACACGTCAACAAGTAGTGTGCACATTACTGATAGTGCAGCAAGGTACCAAAATGCATTGTCCAACAGTGCAGCAAGGCGAAATGCATTGTCCAATGTGGCACATCAATTGGAAGGATTCGCTTCGAGTTTTGAGGCTTAACAGTGGCTTATCGTGAAGCACACTGTCAGGCTCTCCACTAGATTTGGCAGCCTATTTGACGGCAAATTCCTTGCTGCTAGACCTTCTCAACATTCGGGACCAGCGCTTCCCGTGCACTCCCAAGTCCACAGCGATCTCCGACCGCTTGATCCTCAGCCGTGGACTGACCTCCTCCAGGTAGGGCTCCGTCTGGACCCGGTAGTGTTTTCGTCCGGCCACGGCAGGCGGGGTGCGCACCCTCTCGTCGCGTCGGCGACCGGTGGAGCCGACCCGACGTGATCCCGAGTTGTGCAGATCGGCATCTCGCCGCCGAGCCTCTTGATACCTGATGATGTCCGTCAGACTGGGGCCGCCCTGTAACGGAGGCCACCGTCAACCCTACCGGTACCTGATGATGTCCGTCAGGCTGGGGCTGCCCTGTAACGGAGGCCACCGTCAACCCTCCCGGTACCTGATGATGTCTGTCAGGCTGGGGCGGCCTTGTGACGGAGGCCACCGCCAGCCCTTCCGATACCTGATGATGTCCGTCAGACTGGGACCGCCCTGTAACTGAGGCCACCGTCAGCCCTTCCGATACCTGATGATGTCCGTCAGACTGGGACCGCACTGTTACGGAGGCCACCACCAGCCCTCCCGGTACCTGATGATGTCCGTCAGACTGGGGCCGCCCTGTAACTGAAGCCACCGTCAGCCCACCTGGTACCTAATGAGCATCAGCAGTTGCTCATTACTGTCGCAGTCCCATAAGAGCGGTAATATACAAGCACCCCAACAGCACCATGCCGAGAAAAAGGGATACAACTGTACAGCAATTAAGCTTAAGCCTTTTGAAAATCGGCACTACGTTGGTCTCGATTCACCTGTTTCCAAAACGTCCCTGTATACGGATTTGCTACAAATGATGTATTTCGGGATTTTCATTATCATTTTTTACCGTTATTTATTGGAGGAAGGCGGTGCTGATGCCTAAGTGATCGATACCTGGGATGACCTGGATAGTTCTCTGTCAGGTTTCTCCAGGCCTAATCGCGAAAATGAATATGGCTAAAACATCACTCGAAACTAGTTACGGGTAAGAACGGTTATTCCAATCCGATATGACTCATATGAATCCATTTTGTGGTCCAGCTGATCAAATTTTATGATTCCACGACTTATATGAATAAGTCGTGGAACAATCGTATGTCACCCGTTATTCTTACGTGAATCAACACATACCGACAATGTGATCGTGAGATATCAACAAACAACTCAGGCCAGCAATGGACGGCGATAAAATATTTCCGTCCGAGCTACGTGCCCTACACGGCAGAAATAATGCCGTGATCACTCCTTATATCATGCAAAACCAATTTGCGTTGAGCTAAACTAGCTTGTACTGCACGCCACGTCACATTGCGCGACGTTCTGCAACGTATTGACCGACCGGCTGTGGCAGAATTAGCCCCACCACACAACATGCGTCAGCACCAAGGACTGGGCACTGAGACCGCAGCCGTGTGCAATAGGTACAGGCGCATCGTAGATGTCATCTCACTGGAGATGCCGCACTGGTCAGAGGTATTGCCGGCGATCCAAATCACAGACAGCACACTCAACTAGGCCATCGTGGTGCTGAATTTCCAATTTATATTAATTTGGATGCGTACTGCGAGAATATTGGTGGTTAAATATATGCTAAGCGCACAATAGGAACGATTAAAGATATTCGTTTTCACTGTAATTTGAGGACATTTTGAATTGTATAAATTTTTCATTCATTTGATTTTTTTCTCAAAAATCATTTCATTTTGAACATTTACTCGGTACCATGTTCGGAGTGAAATCTGGCTTGCCGCACATTTTCAACAATCACACGCTTCTGGACACACAACATGAAGATAAGCTGCGTTTCCTGAAACTATCCTGTATACAGCAGTAACACATTGCCACGCTAGCAGCTCTACCACTGAATCGGCCAGGTAAAACTGACAGAATCATCACCCAGGTTAACATTTGTACTGGTTAATTAGCTCACTCTAACTATAAGCTGGGAACGCAAAAGTGCAAATAGAACCGCAATATTTTGACCATGCCCCACGTTGTACGAGTGGGTAACTGCCGTTGCGTCGTGCGACTTGTCTCTTCTTGTCTGTGGTTCTCAGGACATCAGGCTCTTCATCGGATGATCGTGAAGCCCCCTGCAGTGAAGTTGGCATGACTTCGCATTGACTTAGCGACATTTCCCAGTGAGTGGTTCTTGCCTGCGTCAGCGCGTAGTGCTTTCAGCTGTCTGTTGCCGATGGTGCACAGGACTCGGGCTGCGCCGATTGATCAGCGTCAAAACCACCGCTGGAGCCGACGTGGCCTCCCGCTGGGTTAGCTTCCAGGATTGGGACATGATGTACGGTGCCTGTTAGTCGCCTCCATGCGGTAACATCGCCTGTCACTCTTTTACCTGCAGCAGTGTAGCAGGATCTTGAACTCCCTAGCTTCTGAATACAGCAGGGTTAGAGTTGCGCCAAAACTACTCAGGCCGACATGGCCTGCCGCTGGACTCGCTCTTCCTGTGAGCTATGCTTGTGCTACGCTCGCACCGCGTGTCGATGGAGGCCGTCTGTCGCCGTCTGCGGTGTGCAGACCATGGATTCTCCCACCGGATTGAAGTTGAACCCCACAAATCCAACCAGAAGGGCCTCCCTCCGGCTTATCGGCTGTTGCAGTGAGCTCCGTGTGTATCATACCGTGTGTGGGTCTCGGCACTGTTCTGTGGTGGGTACGCACGCTACGTCATCCCGCTGTGTACACTAGCAGAACTTCCTCTCCACTCAGCTGTCTTCAGTTGGCGGTAATCATGTTTCCCTGAGTATGCATGCACGCTGCACATATGCACAATTTACATTGTGAAAACGGCAATCTTGGTGTACGCAGACCACGGCCCTTATTGAGCTATTTATCGCATAACACCTCCACACCGGCTTGAAAGGAGTGACCTCTCCTCGACGATGTGATCACCGGCACTCCCCTCCGCACCAGCCCGACGGCGTTACCTGGTCCCGGCGCGGTGATCGTCACCGGCGTCCAGTATCGATGATCAAGTCTATCTACCGGTCGCTCACTCCCACTTACTGTGGCTCCTATCCTGACACAACCGTCCCGATAAATAATTTCAGACACCCCTGCTTCAAGCATCTGTTGTATCCCAGCGTCTTGCACACTGGCTGTTGTCGGACGATCATCTCTTTTTCATAGGTCTCCCTAGTATCTGTTGCTCTAAACAGTCCACACCGACGCCAACGTACAATGCAAATACACCATTAAATGAAATAGGTTTTGCCGAAAATAAGCTTTGGAAAGGAAATTCTGGTACGATTTTTGGGCACAACTACGTCCAAAACCGCTGATTGGTTCAACATGACCTTGAGAGCGATTTCAATTTTAGTGAAATGTTCATCGTCGCATGTACGCAACTGAGCTACCGCCGCGCTAACTGATGGCTCCCGCCGCGGATCTACTTTCTCAACAAGGAAAATGCAAGGTTGCAAGAGTTGAGCCAGACACGCAACCCAAATAAAGCAACAATGCGAAAACCTGGGCCCCGAAGGCGCACGATTTTTTTCTTCACGATTTAATATATCGAATCCAGGAAGTGCTGTATTTCCATTCAGAAGTGAACCGTCTCGGGGTCTTCCTGTTCTCGAAATGCTTCCCAGATGTTGTCTCCCGTACCAGTCATATTTAGTACAACCATGGTAAGGCACTGAGACCAGCCGCGTCATGTCTTCTGCTCATTTAGGCTGACCGGAGGCAAATGCTGTTAATTGGAGATTTTCTCTCATTGCAAAACGGTCGTGACACCATAATGAAAAAAACAAGATGGTGGACATTGCTTCGAAGGCAAGGGTCTTCTAAGCGGACTGGCCATGCCGCTACTTCCATGCCGCTCCACAAGCCCAATATTAATGTTCTCCCAGTTTTGTAGCGCCGTCGCCTTACCAGCCGCAACCACTCCTGCATTCATGCTGTACTTACCCAACCGGACGGAGTCTGCGTTCGGACAAGAGAAAATCAGGTCAGTCAACCAGCTGTCGATGAGCATGTGCCAACCATCAGCCGGCACATTCAACTTCCATACACTGCAACTTACACGCAATAATTAGACTGATATGAAGGTCATCGGCTAATGTTGACATGCACACTGCACACTTCAAAGACGAGCATGTAAAGCGCAGAACTATGTTAGTACCTGTTAGTGACAAAAAGGGTACTCTAGTAGCATACCATCCACAATCTTTGCAATGCTTTATTGTGTGCATACAGGCAAAGGAAGTGAACGTTTCTCTTCAACAGTACCTTGACATATACAAGGTGTCCTTCGGATCAGCGGAAACCACGCCGTAGCAACTATTTCACTGAGAACAGCTTTAATCGGCTAAATTTGGACTTCAAAGCGTGTGACAATCCAGTTATCCATCAGACAATCTTCGGATGCCAAGGCAAGAATTACATATTAAGTAACCATTTCAATCATTATGCAATGACAAGAAGGTAAACGAAGCTTTTACCTTGATCCTTTTACCTTGAAATACATTTGCTTTCCTTTAACCTGGCGGTTCCCTCACCTTTAAAAACGATGCGAAAAACCTTGTCTCGGAATCAGGGATCGCTAAATATTTTTATTATTATTTGGGACCACAACACCAGAGATGTGCAGGAAAATTCAGTATTTTGCTAGCTTAGCTCACATTGTGCTCAAGATTAAGGAATTATCAGATCACTGGGGAGGGGAATTTCCCGGCCCGATAGTATATTATTGGAGTCCCTGCTTGGTAGCATGCTATTTTCCTGTATGATGGCGTGGCATCTAGTGGCTTCTTCACCACATTTACCGATATACTATTTGTTGTGCCAGTTGCATGTACGTCATATGGAGACATCGTGGAGACATTCGTGCCCTGAGTGAAGACCATTGTTCAGATGTATTCAATAACAACTGAGGCGTATGAAACAAACGCGCAGTGATAGCTTCAAATGGAAAGGTTTGTGGAGGATTAAATAGCATACTGCCTAACGTCAGTACCACGTACTTTTATAACATTATGTTAACTATGAACACATATATTCGGTTTTTTTCCAAGTTTTATCCTGGCCTGGTGACATCAGAAGCTCCTTTTCCCATCCAGACAAATCAGCAATACAAAAATAATTCATTTCCATGAAGGCACGTATTTATTAAGATCAATCGAAAATGTGAAAGGCGACATTGATCGGACATGTGCTATCACCTGGCATGCGTGTCACCAAAACAAATGCAACTGGTCATCTACATGACGCCATGTGCAGGGTTATCAAGCTCACAGTTGTGCACATTCAAACAAACAGCAAAAACACAAGCCACAAAGCAGCCAGGCATAATTTCAAATAACAACACGTATTCGCGCGTTCAAATGCTCGTGTCCACCGTTCAGTGAGCGGAACGTACGCGC
This sequence comes from Ashinkailepas kermadecensis, assembly GCA_034440615.1. NCBI lineage: Eukaryota > Metazoa > Arthropoda > Thecostraca > Neolepadidae > Ashinkailepas > Ashinkailepas kermadecensis. Next base: position 237,984 of record JAOTOM010004458.1, read on the forward strand.
AATTGCTGGGCAAAGACTACTATCTCCATCCATGCTCTGGGAAACCAGTGACAGCACCAGCCCTACCCTAGAAACAATCGTGGTCCGATCAGGGAGGGCATTACCCTTGCTCTGGTGATTCATGACCTAAGCTCTGGGGATCCATATTAAAACTAGCGACAGCGTTACCCCTGCCCTGAGGTACTAATATTACAGCGAACGACAACGCCACCCCCGCTCTGGGAACTGTGTTCCGACCAACGACCGCATGATCCCGTTCTGGGAACGGGCATGGTAGCCATCGTGGTCAAACTGGCGAGCACTCAGCCTGCTGTGTAGGATGTCATGGTCCAGTGACAAGCTCCATGGCACGTCGGCGCCATGGTATGGGTTTATAAAGACGTGCCGAAACATTCCCCGTCACACAAATCCGCATGCCTGCACACCAATGACAGGTGAAGAGAAAAGAGGACAATGCAAATCGAGATGACTATGGCGATATTAACTGGTGAGGGTGCAGTCAGTACAGTGCTAGACGGAAGGCTGGTGTGTCCAAATGATCAAATTGACCTGATCTTCCCCTCAGGAGGCAGTGGTGTCGAGGTTGTAAGTTCGAACACTCGATATTGAAGACTACTTTTCGATAGATACGCATCACCAGCCACCAGGGCATAGGACAGCATTACTTTGAAGGCAATTCAGACGGAGTGAGTAAGCGAGTGAAGCGAGCAAACGAACGCAATCTTACACACTGGATGAATTCAAACTTGATCTTGTTTGTTCGTGAAATTTCAAAAACTTTTTTTTTATTAAGAGCACGGTTCTCCGTAAACGTTGCTTATTCAAATAAAAACGCAATGAGTGCTGAGTCGGCTGAAAAGGGGCATCTTATCCAAGATAATTTTGATCAACTGACTTTCACATTAAGTGATTCAGCCAGCCTATCCAAGTATTGAGCATGGTGTATACCAACAGACATGAGTTAAGACTCGATTGTGTTGTGCGACTTGTCGTGCCGAGTCCCAAAGCACCGTGTGTGGGAAGAGGAGTTGTTCCCTTAATGAAGCACAAGGTCGGAAGAGCGACATTGCAGCACATGACAACACAATAATTGCACAGATCTGATTCCCGTGTCCAAGCAGAAACCGTTCCGATCCAGGGTCGCCGCAGTTCCAAGGTGGTGTTACAGAATCTGACTCTGGTCGAATTCGCTGGGTTCTGCGTTTTCCGATACCTTTTCCCGGCCGCTATCGACTCGATATGAATGGCTATCAAGTGGAAAGGGTAGATAGTTTACTCCACCAATTCTAGCAAGAAGTTTTAAGGAGGCGGGGAAATGGATCAGAACGGAGAGCAATATATGTTATGTTTATCATAATTATTATCATATATATACGATAATAAATATATGATAACATATAAAGTCACAATATGTATCGCAAATATATGCCAATCGCGAAATTTCGAAGGAAGTAAGGGGTTCGCAATTACCCTTCCTCTTATTCCCACCAGCACAGGGAAGATGGCAAAATGCTGAGCAAAGGCGAGGCTTGAATTCCAATGGCCGCTTCATTTCGAGTTTAATTATTTAATAAGTCAAATTATGCTACATGTACATGGCTATCCTCAGGGGTGGAGCTATGCATACTTTAGAGGGAGAGGGGACACTTGCCCCTCTCTCTCCCCAATGTTGCTGATGCTTAACATGAGACCTAAGGGCGTTGACTGGAAATAATTGCATACAAAAAACATTCCCCCTCCCTCTCCAATAATTTTGGAAAGGTTGCTATGCACATACAAATGAAATTGAAATGTCGTGACCTGTTGCTATACATTAATCGAGCCTGACAGACTGCGAAAGATACCAACTAAAGCACATCAATCACTGAACCACTGAACATCGCTGGAGTGAAATTTGTGACAGAGTCAGCAGACGACATTATGACCTTTGCGTGATCCATCCTTATCCATACACTGAAATATCAACCAGAGAAACAAAGAACGTGTAATGATTGGGGTACCCAGGTGGGAAGGGCAAGTACCATTCCTTGCCAAGAATACTTTGCATTTCCAAAAACACTTATCGCAGTGCTTCCCCTCACTAAAGGCCGTTGGCGGAAAGCCATCTCACCTCAACCCCTTAAAAAGTCCTGCGTCTCCTTTGATCACAGCCAATATCCTTAACTTCGCTAATTAATTAAATATCTTAATTAAATGAATTAAATATCTATCTTTCGGGATCGGTTATCTTGCAGCCAGTTAATGTCCATGCCAAGCTGTTCTTCTACATTAGGAAAACATGTGGTTCATGTCCAAAATGGGTACACATGTGGCTGTTGCGAATAAATAATTTGTACTTAGAGATGATGTCCTAGACCCGTTCCTAAGGCAAGGTCGGCTTCCCAACTGCACTAACGTCAACGAAGAAAGTAAATGTGCACGCACGCGGCTTCATTCACGTTGCCAATAGATTAAAAGTATAATTTATGCACCTACATTTTAATTATAGTATTATCGAAAATATGCTTCTCTTGGTGCAGCATGTTATGAATAAAGCTTAATCAAACAGTGCAGCTGTTATCAATTTGGCTGCCTTGAAAATGTCGACCGCAGCCACGCTGCCCTGGCGAAGCTCGTGTATTTTTTCCTGCATTGACGCTCGCCTTCTGTTGATGGGTACGGCCCAGATGGGTGGGATTCAAACTCGACGCTCCACAGAGTGGAGCCTCCCCAACCCAAGTCACGGCTTCAGCTATCTTAGCATGCGCTTAGGTGAGCGTGAGTTCAGATTGCCTTCCCCTGAGGATTTTCGAAGACGAAGAAAACCACCGCAAGTAGCGTCGCGAAAATCACCATACCTGTCATAAAGTCATGAAGTGCCAAGGCTTAACCAGAGCCACAGGGGCTCATCTGGGTTAAACCTATAACGGAAAGATATTATAAGACGAGAAAAAAATACTGAAAAATAGCCTAATCCATACTATATATCAAGAGTTCTAAAGAAACTATCTACCCCATCAGCCCCGTTCACTCTATCACGCGTAGTACATGTGTGACTCACCTACCCTAGCCCAGGCAATACCTGAACACCATACAGTCATAAGTCCAAAGTTGCAAGGACTAAATAAGAGTGACAGGTTGGGGCTAAGTTCACAAAGGGAAGATAACATAAGATGAAAAAAGATACTGAAACATCTCAATCAATACCATATCCCAGGTCCCAAGGAAACCATCCACTCCCATGCGCTACCTTGGTCAGTCTCACGTCTACCGTGATATTATCGAATATTTACATCATCTATCGCAAAATGTACCCGCTCGTATATATAACCCGAAAATAATGAATTGCCACCGAAGTCTTCTTGTCATTTATGATGGCCGCGTTCTGGCATTACTCGAAGTTGGAACTAATTGATATGGAATGTTATCTTTAGTTACATTTAGTTGAAACCAAGCTGCACATGCCTCTCGTCAAAAAGAGTATATTTCATGAAAGCCAATAATTTCGACTTTCCTTGCGTATCATGTTAAAGACAAGGTGATATATTTGTTTCCCCACATTTCAAAGGACTGGTGTATTTTTGCGTAGCTACCATCACTATGTGAGTAAAATACCACGTTCCTTGCCAATGTGGGTCATAATATTACGTGCATTTTCCCTTCAATAGAAACAATTTTAATCGTCAAATCATTTTTTAACATTTCAATCAGCCTAGGACAGATTAAGCCTGTTCTAACCAGCTAAGCCCAACTTAGCTACATCGTCAAACTAGCTTCCGCCTGTTTTCAACCCTGTACCAAACTGAACTACTTAATCATTTTCATTACCAGACAACACGCCGCAGAGCACACCAACATTGTTGTTTCACATGCCTTCGCAAGTGAAGTTTGGCTATCATGTGGGTAGGATGTGAGGTGATTTTGGTTTGCGAGACGTTCCTCGTAATTGGTGTGAGCTTGGTTGGTGCCCCGTCAGATGTCACAAGCTGCCCAGTGCTGAACTGAGTTGCATTTGACGACCGTCATGATAGGCTGTTGTAGTGTCTAGGCAAACCCACTGTGACGCCCGGATCATTTTAAGCCCACAAGTCATTCCGAAGTTGCATGAAGCAGGACGGTAAATTTCAACCGTTTGATATCACTGAAATCAAATAGGCGTTTAAAAACAACAATAGCAGGCCCCATCAAGTAGCCAGTGTTCCAAACAACAGAGTAAGCTTATATATGAGTATCACCGGCCCTGCAATAACCAAGCACGAAGGTCAGGGACACGGAGGGAGAGCGCAGGTCTGGTATCGTCTATGCTCCGAACAATGAATACCGACTTGCCTTCGAGCAACGTGAGCAGCGACAGCCCCACAGCGTGCTCAAAAATACTTGCCCGACACGCTTGGCCTGCGAAAAAACAGCGAACTACGGTCAGGATGGTTCCCAACATATTTCGTGGTTCGTTTTTTTAACTCCAACTTCACCAAATTATAGCTGGAGTATGAGAGTATAGGGGGAAATCACACATATGGAGAAATTGACAGATAGTTGTGAGCATGTTAGCATTGTTGTGAATATGTTCCGACAATGGAGAAGCAAGCGAAGATAGAATACCAATAAAGTGATTTAACATATTTCCGGATATGAAATATGAAAATGTATACAACCTTCAAAGACCGCAGTTGTTCAGACTAGTCAAATAGGAATGCACATGACGCATATGTCATGCATATGCGGCATGTGCTACTTCAACAGAAACGATGTGAAGATAATTGCAAAGTGAAAGATGTCACTCTCCGTACCGCCATGTCACCATTGACACCATAGTTGAAATGTGACCACGCCTTTAAAAGTGCTACACCGAACAATAAATCTAGCCAAATAGCACAAACCACCTCGAAAAGCATGCCAACTCCAGGAAAAACTCACGAACGGTCTGTTTACTACCTGTCGTATGTCATTACCCTGGCCTTCCCTCACCCAAGTTCAGCTTACACTGCCTACAGCTTGACTGAGGAATATTCGTTTTTTCACGTTGTTAGCTGTTGGCGTGTTACTGCTGTTGGCGTGTGGGATACTAGCGCTTCCAGTCGTATTGACCTTGGAGTTTTCAAGTGGCCGTGTGTCTGGCTCGGGTGGTGTCGTGCACGAGACACGACTGGCGCCAGAGTACACACCAGTCAGACGCGGCCCGTGCACGAGACACGACTGGCGCCAGAGTACACACCAGTCAGACGCGGCCCGTGCACGAGACACGACTGGTGCCAGAGTACACACCAGTCAGACGCGGCCCGTGTATGAGACACGACTGGTGCCAGAGTACACACCAGTCAGACGCGGCCCGTGCACGAGACACGACTGGCGCCAGAGTACACACCAGTCAGACGCGGCCCAGTCACACGCGGCCCGTGTATGAGACACGACTGGCGCCAGAGTACACACCAGTCAGACGCGGCCCGTGTATGAGGCACGACTGGTGTCAGAGTACACACCAGTCACACGCGGCCCGTGTATGAGACATGGCCAGAGTACACACCAGTCAGACGCGGCCCGTGTATGAGACACGACTGGTGCCAGAGTACACACCAGTCAGACGCGGCCCGTGCACGAGACACGACTGGTGCCAGAGTACACACCAGTCACACGCGGCCCGTGTATGAAACACGACTGGTGCCAGAGTACATACCAGTCACACGCGGCCCGTGCACGAGACACGACTGGTACCAGAGTACATACCAGTCACACGCGGCCCGTGCACGAGACACGACTAGTGTCAGAGTACACACCAGTCACACGCGGCCCGTGTATGAGACACGACTGGTGCCAGAGTACACACCAGTCACACGCGGCCCGTGTATGAGACACGACTGGTGCCAGAGTACACACCAGTCACACGCGGCCCGTGTATGAGACACGACTGGTGCCAGAGTACACACCAGTCACACACGGCCCGTGCACGAGACACGACTGGTGCCAGAGTACACACCAGTCACACGCGGCCCGTGTATGAGACACGACTGGTGCCAGAGTACACACCAGTCACACACGGCCCGTGCACGAGACACGACTGGTGCCAGAGTACATACCAGTCACACACGGCCCGTGCACGAGACACGACTGGTGCCAGAGTACACACCAGTCACACACGGCCCGTGTATGAGACACGACTGGTGCCAGAGTACACACCAGTCACACGCGGCCCGTGTATGAGACACGACTGGTGCCAGAGTACACACCAGTCACACGCGACCCGTGTATGAGACACGACTGGTGCCAGAGTACACACCAGTCACACGCGGCCCGTGTATGAGACACGACTGGTGCCAGAGTACACAGCAGTCACACGCGGCCCGTGCACGAGACACGACTGGTGTCAGAGTACCCATCAGTCACACGCGACCCGTGCACGCCAGCGATACCATCCCCAGCATCAATGGCTACTCGCGCTGTCAAGCAGAGCTGATCTCAGTCTTCGTGTGATGTGTCGTTGGATTACGGTCTCGTGGTAAATTCGGAAGCGATATAATAAAACGTGTAGCTATTACCAAGTTCTTCCATCCCGTGATTCATACGAGCTACCATGCGAACCTCCATTTTGGACGTCATATAGGTAGTATTCGCTTCGTTACTGCACCATTGAGTATACTTGTATATATATATATTTATATTATATATATATATATATATATATATATATATATATATATATATATATATATATAACTTAATATAGTTCGAATTCTTGTTGGAGTGGATTTATGGACCAGGGTCCTGTTGCTAAGCAGAGCTTGTTGCGTGAACCCTGGCCGCACCACCAGATCCCTGAACTTCAGTCCACAAGGAGAATCTCAACAGAGAATTCAACGTGCCGTCAGTGCACCGACACGGCCGCCCTGGTAGCTCGTCCCAAGCTATATCGGGCCGGTTTCAAACTGACCCTCCCGTCAAGGAGCTAATGCGAGCGGGTGACGCGAATCCGAGCCCTGTCTTGTTAGGACAGAGGCGACCAATGAAGGCCAGCGCTCTAACCAACTGAGCTATCGGGGCGGAAAGACATGCGCTTGATATATGTTATTCTACACGATATGTGTTGGCCTTCTCTAGATACATCTTAATTTATTCATCTCAGTCTACCTACCCCAGTCTATATCCAAGTACTACCAAAATTATCAGGCATTATTGTCTTTAGGTCATTATTCTAATGAAACGGTTTGAACATTTCCCTTCAACTATAACATGTGGAATGTTTTCAATCTTCGGAAGATACCGGCCTCATCCCGCAATTCCAGTGCTTGACCATTTGAATTGGATGATTATGAGCTGCGAGGTGAACAATTTGTATAGGAAAGACTTCTAGGGAGCGCCAAATTAGAAGTCTTATCTACCACATATAAATTTGAAATCATGTTAGTTACTCTGTTGATCTTTGAAACTGTTAGGTCGGTCGGATGTTGTTCGTAGGCATATATGAGCATATCGCATGGTCTCGAAGTAGATGAAGGAAAGTTGTAATCTCAATGGATCAATAATCTACGTGACACATCTGATGTTATCTGCCGTATCCAGGAAGCTGCACAAAGCCTCGACATTTTGCCATCTTCCCAGGGGGGGGGGGGGCTTACAAACGGAGGGTGCTAGTGAAATGAAACGGAGACGAGCATATTAACTGTGACGATATTTCGCTAAAGCACCCAATTTTGTATGCTTCCGGCCACTGGTTGACCTTCGAGATGAGGCTATAGTTCCAATGTTCACAAACAAAAACGTGTTATACAATTTAATTATAGCCTGCATCAAAGCATAAATGGGACACACTTAATATTTTAACGACAGCTTGACTACAATTAACAGGCGTACTTTCTCGTTTTTTTTACACGCACCAATCTAATCAACTCGCACACAGAATCTGTTCACTCCCCAGTGCTCTCAACACCGAGCGGTTGGGTTTGCTTTATAGGTTCCCGAATGGGTGAATTATTTCAAATAAGAACAGGACAGTGGCTTTGCTTGACGACGATCATGGAAGATGCAAGTATGGAATCGAATGTTGTATCCCATGCTCACTACTGGAAGCACACAGTTCCATTCTATAACTAAAGCTACACGAGGCTATATCAGACCAAAATTGCACTGCTGATCCGTACTTCGGGTCAGTTCATATTTGCGATGTTTTCGATGCATGGTAGCGAAACCCGAACATGTGTTGCAAATCAGTGCCTGAGCGGCTTATTGTGCTTCGTTTTTATGTGAGGTGTTGCGTATCTTTTCCCCCACTGTGTAACAAATTTCATGCATTTTATTGATTTTCACTGCTAGTGGGGATTCTCTGCGAGCATAAAATGAATCAACGAAGTTATAGTTCGACTGAGAAAAAAAAACAAATCCATGTACATAGGGGAACCATCTCTGCTGTTGGTAACAATTTTACGTACACTACAATCAAATATTTCCCAATTTCCTGTTGTGAACCGTGCTCCCACAAAAGTAATCCAGATCCAACGTGTTATTTTATTGGTTGGCAACCAGTCGGCAACAGCTTAAGTAAAGATCCGGCCTTCTCCGAGACAACAAATTTAACGCTTGGTAACATTGCTACATGCCTCAGTGCGTAGACACAAATATAATCGCTTTGTTGAGGAACAGCGTGACATGTTAAAAATGCAGTATCAAAATTAACTTGATTGGTAGCTGCTACGCCAGTAAAGAGACAGGCAATTTATGTCCCTGGTACCCATAGGCCCTCGGTTCTCCTTGGTGCATCGCATCAGATATATATTACTTTACAGCGGCCCAGTATCAGCCGCGATCTCGGATTTACCCGCACTCAACTAGCCAAGATCACGAATGAAACCGTGATTATTGTTGAGTATCGATGCAAATCGATGCAGAGTTGTAAACATGTGCTGCGGAATGTCGTATGGAGGCGTGGAGCACTGCACACCCAAACTGTTACTATGCATATATGTGCATAATATATATATATATATATATATATATATATATATATATATATATATATATATATATATATATATATATTATTATATATATATTATTTTATATATATATATATATATATATATATATATATATATATATATATATATATATATATATATATATATATATATATATATCGTGACGGTGTCGGTTACAACAGGAAGCTTTTACTTACCGAAAATGACAGGGCTCGAGCATTGCCGAAGTAGGCATTCCACCGCGGCTGCATGCATAGACGTCCCGTTTTAAGCACGTTACATGGGCATAGGCAATATGCAACCAGTTGGCAATACGCATCATCTAATGTCAAGACATCATGGCTACAGATGAGTACAAGAAAATGGTTAATGGAAAATGGTAGTTTGTTTACACGACGTATTTCACTCAATGCATCTTATTGACTTCTAACTACGAAATCATATATAGCGTAGGCAATGTTGCGACACACTTTGACGTTGACGTGTCAGCAATATTGAGTGGATTCCACCAAGGTTTGGCTCGGGCTGCATCACAGCGCAGCCGGGACGGACGTTACCTGTGGCTGGCCGTGCAGGACTAATGTTCCGATGTTGCCGGTCTTGATCAGCCGCTTGTCATTCATCAGACTGCCAGAGGTGCTACTGCTTCTGAAACAACACGTGAACAGCCATTAACGGATTGCAATCCTGCTCCACGTCACGAGTAGTGCACAGAGGACTGTAGATGTGAGCTGTCGCATGTTCGATGGTAAACACTCCATTTTACTATGATTTTGCAATTTTTTCTTTGCTACCGATCGAAAGTGAAGTTCGGTGATTTCACGAAATTCCTCGCAGGGTGGTTGATACACCATCCCTCCTACGAGTTTCTTCCCAGACCACCACAAAATAGCGCTCTTTGGCGCTCGGTCTCCGGCATGGCTGGTGGGATATCGTTTGCCCAACATGCCGAACTTGTGACGTGGTAAGAGGGAATATTTCAGACTATTTGTCACGGAAATCGCGAAGTGCCGGCAATTCGCATTACCTATTAACCCTGAATGGCTAATTTCAGACGTGGTATTATAATGGACAACTTAGGTGCCTCTTTGCATACGTCATTATCATTCGATGACCTCGATTTAACTTCAATTCAGATGACCTTTTATTAAACGATGAAACTGAATTTAAAGTCCACATTACCCCTGGGTGAAAATTATGCTTTAGGTCATCATTTCGAAAGCTTCCAAAACCAGGTGAGCATTTGAAGCACATCTACACTTGACTTATGGGTGGAAATGCAAAACATCGCACATCGTTAGCGTCCCAACATCTGAGGAATACCATGCCGAAAGTTTCAAGTGCGTATCTGTTGTATGTTTGACACATTTTAGGTTAAAAAATATCGACGTTTGCGACAAGAAGTCCGCCAAACTGATCTGCGGGTCAGCCAGTTACCCGAAGTGTTCAAATCGAATGTCAATCCCGATTTTTCATCATATACAACTCGCTGGTTTTTATTTCATGTCGCTCGCACTTTCTTTTTGAAAACGCACGGATCGCAACAAAAGCTACGACCTGAACTAGGAAAGGTGGCAAATGTCATGCATGGGTGAAGGGAAAATTCCATGCATTTGTCTATACTGAAACGCGATGTAATCCAAGAGAGAAAAAAGCTGAAGCGTCTGGAAAGGTTTTGTTGCATGTCCACTAATTGATATGGAACATGCAATAAATCACGAGTACGACAAAAGTTGTCATTCAACTGTGAGCTGCTTCGCGCCAGGCTTAAATTAATTATCTACCTACGAGCGGATTAAATTATCCCTAGCCGATGCATAAGCATACTTTATTTTTGTCTTGCTGGCTTGGCAGGCAGAAAGATGCGATGGCATCGGCCCGTTATGGCGCTTCGATCACGCAAGTCTTCCAACAGTGTCATGTTATCTTTAAAGTGTCTTTTATGAAACAGCTCCAGTACACCATATTCATTGCAATTCCTGAGTTAAAATAAATCAACCGGTTTTACGATCGGGATAAAGCCGTTCAATAATTTATGGCACAACCGAACCAAAATGGGTAGACATCAGATATTGTGTGCATTCCAATTCTCAATATATGGACAGCGTATGAATATTTAAGTAGCAAAATTGAGATGTTTTGCGGCCATATACAACGGGCTTCTGTGTATAATAATAATATGTGTGCATTGTGCCTGCAAGTATTGCAAATTCGCAGTATCGATGTGTCAGCATTTAGAGTAAAATTGAATCATTTCTGCCTCAGAAAATATACCAATAACCTTCGAAATAAATTGCATCGCATGATGGTAACACGTCTGCCCGCTTACGGTACGGTTTAGCCGCCGGGATAGATGAGAGGTTCAGCATATTACTTTATGATAGCATGCAATCCAAATGAACGTCAATTACCGAGCTAAGTGAAACGCCGGTGTAAAACAGCAAGCGTCTGTACACATAAGAACATGCGCTTGCATGCTTTTGAAATACACTTCTGGTGAGAAAAATGATGGCACGATGCGTCTCAAGCGCTGGCTTGTGTTCCAAAACAGAATGTACTGCAGTGAACTAAACTATGGTACTGATGTTGATATGCCTGTACCAACTATGCTGGTATAACTTTGGTGGTTCTTCGGACTAAGCAAAGCCTTCAGCAGCATGGCACAAAGCAGGCATTGCTCGATCCATGCTTTGCATTCCCATCACAATACAACATTCCTCATGACCTCGACTTACTTCCAACTGGAAGCCGGCCTTAGCACGTCCCTTCAACGAAACACAAAACTGGTTACAATCACCGAATATATGAAGGATTCCAGAAAACTGTGCAAGGCAAAAGTTAAATGTCCATGATGTCCGTTAACACTAATGCAGAGCTTGTTTCCCTGAACCATGCATTAAATCGCGAAATTTCAGCCCAACAGAATGCCTTTGATCGGTCTTAAACAGGCATTGATTATGGTGGGAGGGGCGCGAAGGCGTGAGAGAAGGGGGCGTGTAATTTATTTTATTTATTTATTTATTTATTTCATTAATTTATTTTAGTTATTTATTTTACAGAAAAAAATCAAACTTCGCAGTTTCTTGAAACCTTCAGTACCTCTCCGCACGCCATCAGTTTTGTACTTTGCGCACATAAATATCCACGCTTTTTTAAAGGAAACTGACGAGCTACTGAATGTCAGTAAAAGTCTGAAGCTTCTGACTTAGGGAAACTGACAAGCTAAATACCTGAAGGAATTGGAAACTCTGTTCTTCCGACGTTCCTTATTTTTCTTTCTCATCTCCTTCATGTGCGTCAATCCCTCTTCCATCTTGTCCTCGACGTCAGGGCGCCGGCGGCGAAGGCGGACGCTGCTCGCCGCCTTAACATCATCCTTGAACGTCACGTGTTTGCCGTTGAGCTTGTCGTCACCGACGTCTGCATCGCTCTCCGTCTGCGGCGGCTTCTGCTCGGTCTCTGGTGCCAGCTCAACATGCGAAAGCACCTTGGGACCACTGGCATACGTGTAGACTAGCGAGACGTGGCTGGGCGGCCGAGTCGGCCTCTGACTTGACGAGCCGTCGGCGTCCTGTTGATCGGCATCGAGTCCATTGGTGGCCGGCTCGCTTCCCTCGAACACCGAGTCGCGTCCTGCGGTGCTATCGTTAAGCGAGTCCGGCAGCGGAGTGCTGCGGCCAACGTCGTCGCTGTTCCGCTGCTGCTCCATGTAAGGAGACACACTCCTGGGTCCGACCCATTCCGATGGCGACTGATCACCGCCACCCAGCTCATCAACAATGTCGACACCCTGCTCTTTAGCTTCGTCTACATCTCCATCCCCGGGGAAGTTTTCATCATCATGTTGCGGTTCAGTCACTCTTTCTCTCTCGTCATCTGTCTCATACCCATCTTGCTCATGACTATTGATACGGACTCCCTGCTTGCTATCATCAATTTCGTTGGCGGGTTCCTCGACTGCAAAGGGCCTAAAATCATCTATAACAACGTCGTCATCATCACTTTCAGATTTTACCTTACTTCCATTTTCGTCTTCTTCGTCGCTGCTCTCTATTTTGCCGACACTTCTTTCTTTCTTTTCAACGTCATCGTATTTTTCTCGGTCGTCATCCTCGCTTGATTGATATTCAGCACTTCCAGCATCATTCTCTAAGATATACTCTTCTTCATTCGTAGCAGAAACTATCCTATCCTCGATTTCGCTATCCTCAGCTGTAGATTCACCGGCATTGCCCTTGTCTTGATCTGCTGTTGCCGAGTAACTGTTACTATCGGCGGGACTTACGTGACCAGATAGCTGACTTATGCTATCCTCTTCATCATCTAATGAATTATTTCCATCATCCGCGCGGCCATTGGTGTTCGTAGCACCATCGTGGTCACTGCCCTCTAAATTAATCAAATTCTCATTTTCTGATCCGCCCTCGTCGTTTCGCTCGGCATCACCTCCTGCTTTGTAGCCAGAATCAGCCAGTCCCTCTTCATTTCCATTGATGGCACTACTTTCTACGTCCTCGTCAATAGCTGGAACAATTTCTGCACTATCTCCGTTCGTATCTTCATCGCTGGCACTGCTTTCTTGCTCATCAGTGGATTCAGCTTCGGCCGTACTTCGACCGTTTGAAGCATTTTCTATGTCTCGCTGTTCTTCCTCTTGTTTTCTCACCTGTTCTTCCAACTTGCGCTGTTTCTTTTCCTTCGCCCTTTGCTTCCTCCAAAAGCGATTTTCCCGCTTCTGATTTCGGTCTAGTCGGATGAGCTTTGTGTGGCCGCCTGTGTTCATGTCACTCACAAGCTGCTGTGCGTCTACATTTGACAGAGCGTCCACACTGAGGGCTGACACAGCGTCTACACTTGCCAAACTGCCCGAGTCCTCTACCATAAGCATTTTTGGATAGACGTATGCACAGTTTGAGAAAGAGGAAGCGGTACAAGCTCTTGCAAGGTGCGAAAAAACAGATCGTGGACGCTGTTGGTGACGACGCAGGTCATCTGCCGAAAGAAGTGCACTCCGTCGGGCGCGTCACGTGCCGGCACTGCCTAGCTTCATCGAGCACACCATCACCAGGACTTCCTTCACAAGAGTCACCATCACCGCATCTTCATTGGTCGCCCGTCTTCCAATGCGCGACGTGTTCGGGTAAGACACGACAATAGCCGAGTGGCACGCACGGCCGGACGTCTCGCACGAGGTGGCTCGATACGGCCGGCTTGTGTTGGCGACACGGAGCGGCTGGCGTCGAGCGACGGCTCGGCCGGACGGCTGAGTTGTCGGCCAGTTACCTTGGTGGCAGCGACTGACGTCAGGTGCGCAGACACACGCCGGCGCCACACAATCGTTAGCAGCCGGCCCCACCGATCGCCGGCCACGCCGTGCCGATACAGCGCGCTACGGCTCGCTACGGCGCCGTACCGGGGGGTACGGCTCGCTACAGCGCCGTACCGGGGGGTACGGCGCAGTACGGCGCCGTATACACCGCGCCGCCCACCCAATTACCGGCAGATTCCTGTGATGACAGCACCTGGTTGGCGGCACCAACGACCAACGAGCCTTCCGTAGGAGGAACTACACTCATGTTGCAGTGACGCAGCCATAAATATCACAGATCCTCTTGAAATGTGTTCGTAAAGGGAGAAAAGGGCAGCGAACGTAGCGAATTTAGCGTGAATTAATTTAAAGTGTACTTGTAAGTGTATTGCAGTACCATGCCAGGCGAAACCATACCAAGAAGTAAGTTTTGTTTATTAAAATCCCATAAGCAGTTCCCCGAAGACAAATTTAGAGCACGCATTAGATCTATGTGCGTATAAGGCATTACAATCCATTTGAAAATACTACTCTCATGGAAAAGGCAAATTGATCATTCTGTTGATGAGGAAAAGTTGAGCTGTAGTCGTTCGCAAGCGTTGCCTTATTCTAGGAACGCTGAGCTAAAAAATGGTTGAAATTAGTCAGAAGCTTCCACATTAAGTCCCTTATTAATTCTCGCCATTTTAGTAATTCTCTCTTTGAAATTCACACTCGTGTTCAATTGCTGCTACGTGAGTCATAACTTCATTCTGGGCTGGTTTTTTTTAAAGCTGGGAAGGGATAAACAACACTGGATATCGACGTCTTCGCAGCCGTCTTCGGCTCCGGAACAAGTGGTCTGACTCTTCGAGAAGTCCATCGACGAATTCGCAACACATAACTTCATGAGCCGTTCCGAGTAGTAATGGAAGGTCATAGGATACACGCAAAGGCACACGATTTTCAGTACCTTCCTATGCATTTTGTTTACATATCTCGTACATATTTCAGGTCAATGTCACCAAAGGTCACTGACCTGGACCGAGTCAAAGAGGGCAATGTGGCAAAGTCTTCAAAGTTCCTCCATTCGGAGTACTATTCTGAGTACTTCCAGCTATCGATACCAAACTAAGGACATATTCTCTCCTCCAGACGAACAACTCGGGTATCTTGAATCTTTCATTAAGGTCAAGGTTACTGGTCCAAGTCATCTTAAACTCCGCATTTTGTTACCGTAATGAATGGGTAAAATGCAATTCGGGGTTATTTTTAATACACAAAATGACACCCAAGGATGTTCTAAGCATTGGGGATTAAAATAACTCAAAGGTTAATGGCACAGGGCCCGGCCAAATACCATGCATATTCAACACAATGCCATCTTACACAGAATGTTGCTGTTCCTCGTCAAGTCGCCTGAATTCAGTTTCAGCATCACCTAAGTCGCTATGACCTGATGTCGTGTGATCTGACCATATTTTAACTAAGTTGACTTGTCCATGAAATTACTTTCGAAAGAGTGTACACGTAGTCGGAAGCCAGAATTTGGATTTTTTACTTTATACATTGTTCCACCGTCGCCTAAGTTCGGGCCATGCCGTCAGAAGCTGGAAACTTTACAAAAGAGCTTAAGTATAAAATCAGTCCTTGGAAACCTAATTTGCACGCTTCAAAAGTAATCTACTTGCTTTGTAGTCAAGCTTGAACTTACTTGACCTGAACATCTGATCTGATCTCGTGATGTTTATATATCAAACAAATGTACGCATTTTCCTTGACGAGTTCCCTTGAAAGGACCTGAGACATATATTCATGCTTGCCAAGTCGTTCGCCAAGATAAAGGTCATGTTACTGGGTTGACCTATTATGAAATTCAAGAATATCGAGATGGACAAAAGATTAAGACATACGTCTTCACATGAGCTCCATACTACATGGGCTTCCCAATAACGTTTTCCCTGTTCCTGGTAAGCATAGTTCGGAAGCTGGTTTTCAACCTGCTTCTGATCAGATCTGACCACTGCCTTAACCCTTTTCTATGATCAATATGAATACGTTCAATTATGTTCGTTCTTCAGAAACAAAGCTTTAACCGAAAGAAGTAGAGACGTTTTCCAAGCAACTATGAAAGTTCAAGGATGGAACAACAACATGCCGTTTCCCGAATCTCTCTGGAGGAACGCAAACAGGTCAACTAACCATCCAGGGAGTGTCACCATCCAGGCTCAAAGGCGTACAATCGGTTAGAAGGTAGAATGGCAGGCTGCGTAGAACGCGTTCTTGTTCCACGCGTCTCCCACAACATTTCTGCTACGCTATCCGATCGATGGTCGCTAGTTTTTCACCAGTACGCCCCACAGCAAACATCGCCAGCTCTGTCACAGCGCCGTTCCAACCGTTTATGAGAGTTGAAAGAGCTGGCGGCTGACTGGTGCAACACGTATGCAGTCCTTAGAATGTCACAAAAAAGGTCATTAGAACCAAAAGAAACCACCAGACTAAGTCTGGCAACGGTGCCAATGCTCGTCACTCCTGCATCTCTTGACGGAAAGTGCAAACACAGGCGCAATATTTTACCGTTAGGGGGCGCTGCCAACTACATAAAAACATAGCGTGTCAGGTATGGAGCTACTTTTCCAGGATTTGCGACAGTCTGACAACCTTCTGCTACATCTTTCTGTCGTGCTTATGGCAAAAATTAGTGGGGCAAACTGACCCCATCGTACTGAGAGGCGTGGACAATTCTGCCGCACTGTGGGGATTAAAGGTTCATATATTTTGTCGTAGCTTCTGGCAGCTTTGCAAGTTTATAAATACTTGGCTGTCGCCGTGCCTGAACTTGTCCCTAATTTGCATCATAATATAAACATTTGGTAAGTTTTGTGGAAAACGCTGATATCAGTGGAACATTCATTCCACCGTTGAGCATCCAGCTTCCAAATCACAATGATTCGATATGGTTACCGTGCACAACAGCGTACGGCTACGATGCACTGAACCGTAAGAAAACGCCCAGACAGTTCTGGTCCTCAAAGTGACCTAAATATTTCAAGCCAATCTAACATCGTCAATACCAGTCCAATGTCCAGTTCATCAATAATTCACTAAGGGAAGCTATTCATTTAGCTTGCATCGACCTAGTCACAGTGGCGGTGAGGGCCATCTGAAGCGGAGGATTTCATGAAGGTACCGCAATAGTCACTACTGACCCGCCTACCCAGATCAATAGTCAGAGCTATCAGCGCTTAAGTATCACAATCATTGTATATTTTAAACGCAGTCGAGCATGCAAAAATGAGCGGCGCACATATTTGTGGTATTTTGCTTCTTCTACTCGCGTCAAATATTAGGGTGAAACATAAACAACTCTTACAGTTGTCAAGTTTCGCACTGCTTATAAATGAACTAAGATAACGAATGACATTCGTACTTCGTTATATAACGAACGCATATACTTGACGGCAGTGAAATTAAAATATAATTATGGGAGTGTCGATATTGTGCCAGGTCGCCTAAATCAGCCTATATCATTATGAACAAAAGAACGTCTCTATTAATTAACTTTTTGATGATCATCATCACTATCTCACCCTTTCTTGCTGCATACTTAGGCACGAAAAGTTCTCTGAGAGGTAAGGTACAGTCGCTTTGGAAATCGTGTGTTCTGATTAGTAACACTAAAGGAGCTATTTTTTATTTCCAAACGATATCAACTGCATATGAATTTCTTATCAGCTCTCTTATCTTCTTATCTTCTTTAGTCTTTCTAACTGAAAGACCGAAATGCAGATTATAGATGCATAAGCTGCAATTCAGCCATGTGCGTCACTATTGCCAAATAAAAAAGGTTCAATATTCCTCAATAAGCCCATACAAATGCGCCCATGGCGCATTTTGCACCAAGGTGGGAATATTTAGGTCACACTATAAGGCCTATAGTTCTGCGACTTAAATTTGATAACTTAATAATAGCTAGCGTGTTGAACGTCATGGCTGAGAAGCGTGGGCGTCGCAACAGGTCGGACAGGAGGATCTGTCCACCACTATTTGGAAAGGCAACCATAGATCGGGGCTGATTTGTGGGGTGGGGGATGGCCCTCCGCGAAATTATTTTATTAAAACATTTCATATCTCCATTCATGGTACAGATACAGAGTTAAAACGCACGTCACTTGATAGCCAACCACACAGCGCAAATTACAAAAAAGTAGTCACATTCAATTAGCATGGGCCAAAATTGGCAGTGACCTCAGGTCACTGACCTGACCTCAAACACAAATCCAAGACGTACGTGTCGTAAGCACTGACAAATTGCAATAATGTAGTAAGCTCTGAACATATTTTCACATGCTTGCGCCTATAGTTTACAAAGTTTATATGTATATATATATATATACACAACTTTAACTATATAATATTAGGACAATGACCTAGAATGAGCTGGGCCTTAACTATAGTCATAGTTTCTGTTCCATTGGGCAATTTAAGTGGTCGAATGCAAGTTTGAGACTATTTAGGCCATGGAAACTGGAAATAAACCATCAAAACAGGAGTGTCAAAATAGGCTTTACCCACGTAGCGTACTTTATCTTGACCTGGTCTCGGGTTACTTGACGGAGGTCAATCAAATTGGATAAGGTCCTTCTCCTCATAATTCTGCAAATGCGGTTGGGACATACATATTATAAAATAGGAAAATTGGTTCAAAATTGGCAGTGACTTCAGGTCACTGACCTGACCTCAAGCAGAAATACGAGAGATAAGCTTGACAGGCACTGCCCAATTGTACTCACATAGCATGTTTCATTTCAATATCTTTTCATTTAAATGAGTTTTCGATCCTGAAACATTTTAGGTGGTAATCTTTGAGCTAAGCTAGGTCAATGACCTTACATGACCTGAAGTTGAAAGTTTAACATCAGGTGCAAAAAGATGAAAGAAAAGGCACCGAAAATTTCGCAACGCTGCGCGCCGCCATTTTCTTCCTATCGTGGAAACACCTTGGGGCTGGGCGTAAAAAGACTCCCCGAGACGGGACTTGTTAATGGTATGCTTCATCCTATGTCATTGAGCACCAGAGATGTAGTTCGAAATTTAAAAGTTACGTTTTCCGATTCTTAACCGAATTAACGTCGGAAACCGGCTCGAAAGTGCTTCACTTTTCGTAGTCGATCGAATGTTCGCTATACCTAATGGGACACATTAAAAAGTCGAATTTGTTTGTCGGATATATCTTCATCGCATAATTATCGGGCAGTTACCCACCT
Source organism: Ashinkailepas kermadecensis (assembly GCA_034440615.1). Lineage (NCBI taxonomy): Eukaryota > Metazoa > Arthropoda > Thecostraca > Neolepadidae > Ashinkailepas > Ashinkailepas kermadecensis. The sequence goes on from JAOTOM010004458.1 coordinate 257,486, forward strand.
TTGGAATAGGATCCTGGTCGGATATCCGCTTTAAAAAAAATCCTCAAAATAGCACATCTAACGAAAATTATTTGGTTTGCAACGGACAAAAGTACCTATCTAAATGGCTTAGCCAACACTGGACGTTGAAGAGTATACTATTGAGGGGGCCTTGATCTACCCTTCCCCCAATGTTGGCTTGGCCCCTTAATAATTTCAATTTTTAACATGGGATCTTATGGGGGTGCCCCTCCCCCAGTTCATTTGGGCCCCGCAATGCCTCTCCCCTTCCCAATAATTTTCAGCAATCAATGCCTCTGCTTACAGGAACACACATACCAAAAAGTGTCATTGTAATATTAAGCCAATGTAATTGTATGATAAATATGGGCTCCAAATATCTTCCAATCATGAAAAACATCTGTGTGTCCCCTAACAACTCACAAGAAGCTTCACTATTGATCAGCATGGATATTTTACCTTCGAATATGTAACAGTCAACTTCGGATCCCCTTTCGAATCTGTTTGGCAGCCTGATTGCGGCTACTCCCATGTGCCAGACTACCCGAGTCCTGTCATGGACTCCCGGCTCCGAGCGGAAACCGCGCCCGTCGGCAGGCGCCGGCTCACGCTGACGTCGGCAGTTGACGTCTCGAGTCCAGCCTGTCTGACGGATGTTTGGCCCTGGTCAGCTCCGGCGCGGCGGCCGATGGACTTCCACATGTATCATATAACCATGTTGGGGAAGCGGGGGTATCTGAGCACGTTCCGTTCCCCGAACACCTACCTTTGGACGTCTCCCGTGTCACGTTCAGCGCGTAAATAACACAAGGATGGTGGTATTCATAAACAATGGACCTTTCTCTACTGAAATACGAAGGTCCGATCGCATAGTTCTATATATTCTTTGTGTACTGAGCTAGCGAAGTCTGCGGGCGCCATTTTTAGGCTTCTGAGAGCAGTCGGCTTAAGAAAGCCATAAGGAAGTGACCTCTTATATTTTTACCCATTACACCAGAATTTTTAGTGACTACTAATAACTTGTACCACAACAGCTACAGTGAAGTAATCCTGCACAACCACATTTTCGTGTTCGGAATACGGCACACCACTACAAAATAATTGTATGTTTTAAAGTTGCTCTTTGCAAGTGGTTTGAGGATTTTCATCGAAAGGAACTGTTTGAATATGGATAGCTTGTTCATTTTTGTGCTCAGTAAACACAGTGCAATTACTAGTTTGGCCACACAGAAGCAGCAGTAGAGCTATTTGTTGCATGATGTCTTATGTGTTCGGACCCCCCCCCCTTCTTCCCCTACCATGCGACCGCAGTGCATGTGGGGCTGGTCTGGAGTGCGACGATCAGACCCCTCCCTCCGTAGTGTGTTGCAATAGGTGATGCCGGCCAGTGACAGGCCAGAGAGTTGGCTGGGTGCGTGCCCTCCCCATGAACGATTGGTCCCCTCTCGCACGCACGGCTGGTCAGCCAGTCTGGTCTGCACGGTCGGCGAGGTAAGACGGAGTTGAGCGGTCGACGCGGTAAAATGTAGCCCTGGAGTAGGGTTGGGAAGGTTTTCCGTCACGGGTGCCTAGAGATTTGGAGGTACGAACTTGGAAAGGAACGTGATGGTACTTGCTTTTGGTGAAATTGTTGAAACTGTTCCACAAGTTGTCGCCGTATTACTACTAATCAGCCCGGTCAATACAAGGGCATTAACGGCTGTTGGATTTGAGAACTTGGACTTGAGCACCAGTTATCGTACAAGTGAGGGAAACCTAAGGCTATCCCTGCCAGGCGAAACGAACTTGCCTACAAATAGCATAGCCGCCCTAACATTGCACCCATGGAGGATGGGGCATGTGCAAACCGTGTACCTAAACCGTGTGTCTAGCCGTGTGTCCAGCTGTCCGTGCCGTGTGTCTAAATCTGCCAATTTGAATAAATTCTCAAACGATTACATGACTAATATACAAGCCTGTCCTACCTCTTGGATCTAGTAGAGTAGGTTCGAATTATACAGCCGGCGGGATTACCGGGTTCGCCCGCGATCAATCGGAATTAGGTGTCAGTGGCGCCATGTGGCCTAGCAGTTGCACGCCTGGTAAAATAGACAAAGGTTCATCTTCTTCTTCAACCTACTGTTACAATATGAATATGTCAAATAACTGCGACAATAAGCCAGTGACCACATAATGTGCATAACTACTTATCCTGATCGATGACTCCTTTGGTGAAATGTGTCAAAATTCGGACATTTTGATGGAAAACGGCAATCAAAGAAAACCATGCATGAAGACTAATATTTTGCTTTTCATTGATATTATTCACTGGTCTATATCAATTCCATTACAAAACATCGATGATCATAATATGCAGCTAACAACAATTCGATTAATAACTGTCAGGTTCGCATGATGCTGCACACTGCCATTAACCCATTTTGCATCATACAATTGCATACAACATCTTTAATGTACACGCGCACACCCTATTTGCATCTTCGAAAGCAGTGTTTATTTACACTTACATTTACATGAAGTAAATATGATTATCGACACACCGCTTTGGTGATCGTCAGATTAATTAATTACATTGCGATGTGCGCAATTCAGAGCCATAGGCAGCCAGTTCAATTAGCAACATTAATAATCGGTTGCGACGACCACGTGGCATGGAACTTGGCACCAGGCAGACACCGGCATGCGGGGGAAGATTCACAGGAAATTTTGAGGGGGATACAGTTGCACGATGTCCATCGATAACGGAGGTTAAAAAATATTACAGCTGTATGGTAGCGTTTCATAAACCCAGAGCGCACAACGGAGTCGAGTGTTAAAATATGGTCAAGTGTGCTACGGTGTTTTCGGAAGCCACTCTGTATCACAGTAAGGAGATTGTTATGTTCTAAAAACCACATCAATCGGACATTCACCATTTTTTCAAACAGTTTACACAGGGAGCAAGTCTATAATTGGGCATTACACATGGGCACTATAATTGGGCACTATAATTTCACATGGGCACTATAATTTCCTCCCGCCACGAAGGTGGAAATGTGCCTGATGTCCACATTCCATTTAGGGCTTTCAAAAGTGTTTCTAAAGCAGCAGCTGGTAAACGTTTTATAATATCATTATGCAGTGTCCAGTCCCTCTGCCACGCTCTTGTGTGTGCTGATTGCTGCAGTTAATTCGGAAATGGAAAATGGTATGCTGTACTAGAGGACGTCTGTGGTGGAAAAATCAAGAGGACGTGCCTCGCACAGATCCTTATGTCTCAAAAATCGCTCGTTTTCCGAGCGTGGGGACAAAACACATCCTATCTTGTCAGCCACTTCTTCCTGGTCGATGATGTCCTGTCCTGCCATCTGCAAGACAGGGAGAGGAGCTGGGGCGTGTTTTTTCCAGAGAAACGCTTAATACGGGACCATACAGTAGATAGTGACGTGGAACGATTTAACGTGTTTACATAGGATTTCCACGAGTCCCGTTTCGCCTCGGCGATAGTGCGTCTGGCGAGCGCTCGTGCTTTGCGAAAAGCTATTAAATTGTATGTGCAGCTATTATTATTAAATATACGAAACGCCCTCTCCTAGCACGGATAGCCTCTAAACACTTATCGGACCACGATGGGACTGGTACTCGAATTGACGTTCCCGATGATCGAGGGATGTGCCGCTGGGCACTCTGCACAGTTGCCGAAGTGAATGTTTCCACGGAGATGACGGATTCATCCCAGTGGTCGCGGAGGGTGCTTTCAAGGTTAGCTTGGAAGGCCTCCCAGTCGGCTCGGTGAAATAGTCACTTTGAAGGTCGTCGACCAACCGTAACCCGATTAATGAAATAGGAGTAAACAGGGAAGTGGTCGCTGTTATATAGATCACTATCCACCGACCATTCTAAGAGAGGTGCAATTTCTGGACTGCAGAGAGTGAGTGACGTCCAGCGCGGACGTCTATCCAGTCGGTAATGTAAAATGTCGGTGTTCCCGTGTTAAGAACACAGAGAGGGAAATCGCTTATAAAACGTTCCATTGCACGTCCACGGCTAGTAATCGTGGTTGAGCCCCAAAGAGAGTGGTGCGCATTAAAATCGCCACACACCATCACCGGTGGGGTGAATTGAGCCACAGTTTCAGAGAGATCAGAAAGTGGAAACAGTCTGCCCGGTAGTAGGTATATGCTGCATATGGAAACGGTACTGTGGTTTATTACTAAACGAGCAGCAACACACTGAATATTTGAAGAGAGGTGCATGTGTGAATGGGACAGAGTTGTGCACAGCAATGAACACACCGCCACGTGACACAGTGCTAGATGGTACATCTTTTCGTAAAACGGTGTATTTTTTTGTTGAAACGGAGCACCTGGAGCCAGTTTAGTTTCTTGTATACATACTACCGATGGCGTACGGGAACTTAAAGGATGATGGAGGTCATTGAGGCTGGATTTGATTCCCCTACGGTTCCACTGTAAAACTACGATGTGGGTAAGTTAATACAGTAAAACATTTGCGTTGTAAAAAGATATAATTAAATAAGATGACTAGTATATATCACAAACCCAGCGACTTGTCTAAAATGAGCGACATGACTAAAATGTCTAAAATGAGTTTCAGCGACTACCGTCTGCACTCTGCTTCGAGTGGGTGCTCGGATATGCACCGAGTGAGGATGTCCTTGGGCGTGATCGCGGTGTACCCCCCTCAGGGGGTGACGCCGTGCAGGGCAACATGCGGTTATCAGCGCGCACTAGACTGCCCGGCCCCGTCACCGGTGGAGGGGTTCAAGCGAGGCGGCGGTGGTGGCGGACCCATCGATCCAGGCGACCCAGTCGGACCCTCGACGCGCCTGCGTGGCGAAGGTGTAGCCGCCGAAGGCGGAGGTGTCACTGGAGGTTGCTGGCCCCCGGGTTCCGGGCTCGAGGAAACGGATAGCCGTCGGGCTGTACGTCCACGGACCCCCAAGTCCGGGGCTTCAAGGCGCACCACAACTCGTGGGATGCTTGGCTCAACCACCAAGGGGTGTCCAGATGCCTGGGGGAGAGAGCGTGAAGGGGTGGCGGGCTTGCATGTTGAAGTCGGGTACGACGCTATGGTGTTGGTGGTAGGCGATGATGTGGGCACCGGTGGCTTTGTGGGACGCTTCCTCCTCTGTACTTCACGCCACTCACCCCCCCCCACCCCCCTCCTGCCCCAGGGGCGCTGTGGCGAGTGAAGCAACACTCGCAACAGCAACAAGTGGGGCCGGTCTCTTTTCCGAGGCTGTGTAAGCCTGCTCAGGAAGCACTCCTTGTTTATCTCCGTCAGCTTCGGAGGATGGTGGCTCCACGTCACCGGCTCCCAGGGATCGAGATGATGCCGTTCGCTTTGTTGGCGAGGGGACAGGCAGACCAAATTTCCGGAGAAGAGTGCTCAGTTGGTCCATGAGGTCACTCGTTCCGATGTCAGTGTGTTGCGGGGTTGACATAGAGTTTGTAACTTTTGCTGCATATGAGATTTTCGGGTGCGCCTGGTCATAAATATCGCTAGCTTCTCGGAATGTCACCCTTCGAGTGTGCTTTATTGATATCACCTCCTTTTCTTTCAAGTAGCATGGACATGTTCGGTCGTATGAAGTGTGGGGATCTTGTCCCCTGCCACAGTTCGTGCAAAATGTCATCTCCGAGGTGTAGCACTCACTGGCATGGTCATAGGAGGCACATCTACCACATATAGGACGGTTTCTACAATATTGGTTCGTGTGACCAAATCTCTGACACTTAAAACATCTCATCGGATTAGGGAGAAAGACTCTGACCTTGACTCGGACGTAGCCCACCCTGATTTCAAGGGGAGATCTGTGGTGTTAAATGTTAAGATGATGTTGTTCGTTGAAATCAATTCCGCTCCTCTCCTCACCTTCATCTTCCTAGCTCCAGTCACACCAAACTTAGACAATCCATCCACAATCTCCTCCTCTGGCACATCTCGTAGGTTGAAGCAGTTTATCAAGCCTCGTGAGGAATTCTTTGTTTTGTGAGGCTCTATGACAATTGGGATGGATTCGTCGACCTTCCTATCACCCTTCCGAACACTATACATAAACTCGGACATCTGTAGTGCTGTCTCCGCCTCTCCCGCCAGCGCGAACTGCACTTCCAAAGAACCGTCCCTCAACTTCTCACAGCACAAGATCTTCTCAAGTCGGTCGCACCCGTCTCGCCTTTGGAAGGGCGACAACGAGGCGAGGCACTTCGTTTGACCTCTAAAGATAAGAATACGGGGGGCAGAATAACTATTTGTGTGGCCCCTACGAGAGGGACCAGGATAGTTTCTTTGGTTAGTGGATGCCATGTGTCGTATGTTTTGTTTCGGCTCCTCGGGCGCCCCACCACAGAGGGGCCCCATTGGGGGGGACGCCTGAGTCCCGCGAACGGGAGGACGCCAGGCGCCCGAGGGGCGCCGGGCCAAGGCCGGACAGGCGGCGCCTTGGCCCGGCCGGGAGAGAGAGACTCACCACCCCGATCGGGATCCAGCGCCGCCCACCCCTTGACCCCAGCCGGCCGGGCCGGGAGACGCTGGGATGAATCCCAGGTCCCCGGCCCGAGGCGACCGGCCACTTGACCCATATGGGGCCCTACGTGTCCGCCCGCCCCTCCTGAATATCAGGACCAAAGAGGCGTGTTGTTACCCGCCACAACTAGCACCATGCGACGGGGGACCTCAACCTCCAGGACTCCGTCAACCCCGGGGGGCGGGCCGAGGGGGCGCGGCTACCCCGATAAAACTGAGCTGGTGGGCAGGACCGGGGAAGTTGTCTTGCCTGCTCATGATAGGGAGAGTCGGTGTTGCAGGGCCAGGTGAAGGACATGGATGTTGAGATGAGATGGGCATTGGAATGGGAGCGTATGGATGGAAGGACGAGTGAGGCACTCTTAGTCTGACCCCTCACCGGTAAGATGGGAACCGGATCATTGGGGAACGCACCCCCCCACCCCCACCCCCCACCACCACCACGGAAAGGTGGTGCCTCGTCGGGGGAGCCGGGTCTTGACTTGATTTTAAGATCAGTGTTTTATGTGAGATGTTGTCTAGTGAGTGGGATATGATGACGTCAAAAATGTTCTTTGGGGGACCGTCACGGAGGTGCAACGTCAGTCGCCTTGATAGTGATGTTGTAGTTGAGCCAATGTAGCTTACTGAGTGAGTTCGACCCCCAACCCCCGCGATGTTGCCATGCTTAAAATCGTAAAGTACCTTAATAAATTCCATGTCGTTACGCCTCAAAACGATTTGAACTGAGATTGTATAAATTAGCTAGTCTAAACTGACCTGACCCGACCTGATCTGTTTTGATCTGAGGACCTGACCTGACGTAACCTAACCTAGCCTGACCTAACTTAAACGAATCATCAGTTTTGACGACAAAATCATGCATTCTGACAGCACGTATAAAATGCATTATGAGACCAATATCGGACGTCTTTTTCCACAAAAGTGGTGCCTGAACGCAACCAAAGTTGGCAAGAACGCTCCACACATTCATAAATTATAGATTAGGGGTAGCCGCACCTATCCACACCTGGTTTTCGGTGACTTGGGTCACTTCTAAGTCAGGCTTGTTATGCGACTCTTCTTGTCATCCTGTTTCATGCAGATTCAAATATTTTTTTTTAGATACAATAAGATGGAGTATGGAAAGGTAAAATATTGATTTAACTATAAAAATCAGCGCCTAAGAAAACCTAAGTCACTACTTTTCTTGTTTTCACTTTGATTTCAACGGATCAGCAAGATGCTACAGAGTACATATCGTCTTTCACCGATATGAACTAGGGAATTTTCCACTTCTAGCCATTTTACCGTAGTAGATCGCTGAATAATTTTTTTTCAATTGAAGGGCGTCACTACGTAAAAAATGCAATAAATCACTTTGTAATTCAGCTTTTTTACTGTTTCGTATCAAAGAAAAGGTTATCTCAATTTTTATGATTTCGAAGAAATATTTTCGTTTCATCTAAAAATGCACATTTTTTTTTTCGGGGGGGGGGGGGATAATTTTACATTACAGAACACTAATTTGAACATTATTTTATGAGCTACTGCAAAATTAATATAGGCATCTGTTCCCAATTAAATCACGACCATTTATTGGCGTAAAAACTAGTCATACATGGCCTCAAATTGAAGAGGAATAACGGAGACTGCTTGGAAGGCTACCCTTTGCTCTTACTATACCTTTTTAATCAAATTATGCTCACCTGAAAGAACCGGGGCTTAAATAGATGACGAAAACTGCCAAAAAAGAGGGGCATCTTCTCGAGTGTTCAATCTGCTTCGAACAGTAGGGCCAAACCACAGCTATGCCTGAAAAAGACGCCAGGTATAATATAATATAATGTATTTCCCCTGTTGCCCTATTATTCCCCCTGTGGCGGTGACCTCAGGTCACTGTCCTGACATCATACAAAAATTCGACGGATACATTTTGGAGGCACTGCCCAATTGCAATGATGTAGAAAATTTAATTTCAATACCTCTTCATGTGCATGAGTGCATGAATGTGCATGTGCATGTGCATGTGCTTCATGTGCATCCTCAAACATTTTTGGACATGGTCCTCTTTGACCTGAGTTAAGTCAATGACCTTATATGAACTGAGGTTAAAATTTTAAAGTCAGACGCAAACATGGTCAAGAAAAGTACTGAAAATGTTGCAATGGCAAATTAGGGCCCCCTGGGTTGACGGCGGGGTCAAAGTCGAAGAAAAGGCCACTGACCTGATAGGATGGCCAACCGGTTGAAAGTGGGCCTCCGTCCTGGCGGAAAAGGCCGTGGGCCGTTAAAGAGGGCCCTTAGCTCACCTACAGAGGGTAGCCAAGAGAGGACCCCGGGCGGTCAGAAAGGGCCAGGAGCCGATGTGAAGGACCTCTGGGCCGACGGATTGGGCCCAAGTCATACAAGGTCCCCTAGCCTGATGGAGGGATCCAAGCTGTTGAAAGAGGGCCTCCGGCCTGACAAAGGGGGATCTTGGTGGCTTGGTGCCTTGGAGGCACTTGGAGGCCTCTGAGCCGATGGAGAGGACCTCTACCCACCAGGGAACCCCGGACCATCGGAGGGTGCCCAGGGCCGGTTTAAAGGGTTTCTATTACGACGGACGGGAACAAGCTGCACGAGGTTCTCTTGACTGATGGAGGAAGCCCAAGCTGTTGAAAGAAGAGCCTCCAGCCGGACAGAGAAGGTCCTGGACCGTAAAAGAGCAGACGGAGAGGAGCCCGAGCCGGATACGCAGGGCCTTTGGCTCACGCTGATGGGCAGGTCCTCTGGCGGGTCCGAGGAGCCGTGGAGGGTCTGAGGGGTCCGTAGCGGATCCGAGTCCGTGGCGGGTCCGAGAGGCTACTCTTATCGGAATGCTCTTCTTTTGCATTCTGTAGGTGTAAGAACAACAGATACCGGTATAAACCGCTCGTGTAGAGCAATTCGTCAAAATAGCAGGCCTATCAACGGCATATTAACGCTCTTAGACACCTGGCCGAGCACTATGTGGCCAGGCGGCACTGGCAGGGCGCAGTCCGAATTGATCGTGAGCTTGCCAAAGTATCAGCCAAGGCCGCTCCTTGGAATGTATTGATCCGTCTGCCGGACATTACCCCGTCGGTGTAATGATAAATTCAGGCACATGTTCTGCACATAACCGGACTTAGCATTCCAGTGATCGACCCAGACAGTTCCTGGACCACGAATGAATCATACAATAGGAATGCAGAGCCATGTCACGACACAGTAATACATTTCAGCTTCAGAACCTGTGTGAGGTGCCGCTCAGCGGCTCTGCTCACCAGGCTCTGGTTGATTAGTGCAAGAAACTTACCTTCGCATATCAATAAATATTCATTTCAACGATTGTCTGTATTCGTAGCACAAGTGTCTGGATGCTAATCGTTAAATACTGTCACCGTTTTCCCGTTAGTTGAGTGTGTACAATATGCCCAAATGTTACTTCAAATATAGTTCATTTATATATTCTTAGATAATTCCTCTTCACCCTGACATCAAGATCAAATGAGGTCCATGAGCAGGGTTGAATTGTGCGTAGTAATCCTGAACGCGGGGAGGAAAATTGTTGGGTAATCGAATACGAAGAGGATTTTCTTTTGCAAGCCTGTGAGATCAGAATCTCAGTTTACACTTTCCAGTGAATTCCATTGAATACGTCGAGTAATTTTTCCTTTTGCTGAGCATGGACAATAAATAAATATAAACAGTAATACATTACATTTGATTCTATTTTATCACAGATGACTTGACATCTATTGACACGAGGATATCCATCGTAGAGGCCTTGACAGCAAAACATACCGAGCAACCCTCATATTTTCCTCGCAAGTACTGTGCGGCATGGAAAAACAAACACGCTAGATGAAATTGTAACTGACCCCACCATCCAATATCATGGCAGGGTACCTGCGCATAGGGCTCCGCCCCTGGACCGCTGTGCTTCTTGCCAGTGATACGGGCACCTGGGCAACGCGTGCCGCTCCAGGGAACCCGTCTGTGGGCGCTGTGCCGGTGGGCACACAACAGACGTGTGCGCGTCCGAGGTCCCTCGGTGCGCGGCCTGCCTAGGTCCTCACCAGGCCTCATCCCCCCGCTGTCCTGCATGGCTTGACGCCAAGAAGCGACAGCAGCGTCGCCTCACCGCTCGAGCCTCTCCGTCACCTGCACCACCGGTGGTGTGGGCTCGGCCCCGCTCGGCCCCCTGTGGCCGACCCCAGCAGAGGCGGCTCAACGCCCCCCGTCCCTCTCGCCCGGACCGACCGTGCCCAACCATTCCCCTCCTCCCAACCTCACCGCCGCCGGCCACGCGCCCCGCCCCCATAGCGGGCTCTACCGTCTCCCAACCCCCGCACCGCCAACAGGCCACCCCGCCGCCGGCCACGCGCCCCGTTCCCGTCGCGGGCCCCTCCGACGCTTGGCCTCCACGTTACCACCAGGCAGCTACGCCGACTGCCGCAAGCCCCGCTCCCATCGCGGGCTGCTCTGACGCCCCCCCCACCACCACCAGGCCGCTCCGCCCACCAGGGCAAGAGCCTCATCCACGCTGCCCCCTCAGGGTCGCCTCCCCTCCCTGTCCCCCGAGGTCAGCCACCCCTCCCGTTCCACGAGCCCGGACCCCCCTGGGGATCCAGAGCCTCCCTCTTCTTCACCGAAGTCGTCCGACTCATACGAGACGGACGACGCCGCCACACACACGCCTGCGGGGGCGTGAGCACCAGACCCACTAATGCAGACACCCACCACTGAATTCTTGCTTCAATGGAGTACTAGGTCTCTCATATCCCATTGGGCAGAATTCAATGAATATATCATCCAAAATAAACCATTGATTGCCGACGTTCAGGAGACCCGATAGCGCGACAATGATCAATATAATTGTAATATTTTTGGTTATACCCTCTATTCCCAAAACAGAAACTCTACACTCCGCGGCGGCGGGGTAGCTTTATTCGTCTCCAGCACCCTTCTTCATCGCCCGATCACCATTCCCAATAACCTGAATTTTATTGCAGTATCTGTTCAAATTGCACAACTAGAACGCACTGTACTTTCCCTCTGTCTTCTGCCTAAGCATACACTATCTATAACTTCTGTAACCAATCTCTTCGGTCTTCTCCACACCCCTGCCTGGTGCTGGGCAACCCCAACGCCCACCACCAGGCATGGGGTTGTCATACCATATCCAAGCGCGGACATCACATTGAAACACTCCTCAACACCCACAACATGGCCTTTTTAAATGACCAAACACCCACACACAAAACAGACATCGCCCCGTTCCGTCCGTCTGCTATTGACCTCTCCCTAGCTTCAGTTTCTATCTCACCCTTCTTCTCCTGGCACGTTTAACCAGATCCCTTGTTTAGTGATCACTTTCCCATCCACGTCACACTCGAACGCTCAGCCCAGTCTAGAGATCGTTTATTTATACCCAACTGGAACGTTCGCAAAGCGAAATGGCCGTCTTTCTCCCAGGAAATTGATAATCTTATTTAACCCCAGTCTCACCCCCCCCACACAATTTCGGCATTGCTTAATACCATACTACTCGCGGCAGAAAAACAAGTACCCAAAACTCGTCGCCCCCTCCCCCCCAGGCCGTAAAACCGTGCCGTGGTGGAACGACGAGTACAAACGAGCCGTCGCTTCACGGCGGTGGGCTGAGCGGAAATATCGGGGAAAAAACCTCACCCTACAAAACATGGTAGAAGTCCGCGAGGCAAAACTACGTTGTCAGCAAATCATCCCTTCGGCCAAAAAAAAATATGGCAACTCTATTCCAACACATTCAACCGATTCACCTCTCCCAAATATGGAATCAACTTCGCTCCTTCTCCAATGGCAGAGCCCCACACCGCGCATTCCCACAACTGGCAATTAACCAACAGAACATAACAGAACCCACAGCCGTCGCGGAACACTTCGACACTTATTACCCTGACATCTCGCCCAACACTCAATACTCACAGCACACCACCACATTCCTTCACGACACTCTTGCCACTTGTCACTTCGGCTCCGACAACTCTGAACCCTACAACGCCCCATTTACCCACTATGAACTAAATGTATCCCTCTCAAAGGTATCCAATAGGACTGTTGGACCTGATCAATTGACATACCTCTTCTTTCAAAATCGCTCTGCCTCCGGTAAAGACAACCTCCTCTCGGCACTAAATCAACTATGGACTGACGGCACTTTCCCACCCTCTTGGTCCACTTGTACTATCGTCCCTATCCCTAAGCCTTCCAAACCGCGACACCTCCCCTCTAGCTATCGTCCTATCTCTCTCACTAGTTGTGCTTGCAAAATATTTGAGCGCATGGTTAATGGACGAATCAGAGTCTATCTTGAAAATACCAAAATTATCTCCCCCTTTCAGAGGTGCTTCCGACCAAGGCAAGCACTGCTGACAACCTAATCGAAATTGTTGATTCAATCCAGTGTGGTTTCGCGAAAAAATCCGAAACTATCGCCCTTTAGACCTAAAATCAGCGTTTAACAAAGTACTCATTTCTGTCCTTCTAATTAAATTACACCGAATTGGTATCAAGGGCAGAATGGCCACATTTATTGCCAACTTTCTAGAAAATCGCTCTTTCGTCGTCCGCTGCGGGAACATCTATACCCGGCCCAACACTCTCGGTCAAGGCGTCCCGCAAGGCAACGTCCTATCTCCAACACCTTTTTCATTATGATCAACGACGCATTAGTACAACTTCCCCTAATTTCTCCCCTCCTAAAATATTCTCTCTATGCCGATGATTTGGCTATTTGGTGTACCCACCCGTCGGCAGATTCAGCTAATCATGTTGTCCAATTCGCCATGAATCACATTGATTTATGGTGCTCCCTCTGGGGGCTACAAATCTCCCCCATTAAATCGGTCACTATTCTCTTTTCCCGGCTTCCGAGACATATCCCACCTAGTAGACCGCTCCGCTATCGCGATCAAATTATCCCCCTCCAAACCTTCTTCAAATATCTCGGAATTATCCTCGACGAAGGACTTTATTTGGCCCCCACATTACCCATATTAAACAGCGCTGCGCTGTGCCTCTTAATCTCATGCGCTGCATCTGCGGTCGCGACTGGGGTGCAGACAGGACTACTCTTAACAAAATGTATACTGCCCTGATTCGTTCAATCCTGGAATACAATGCGTTTATCTTCGATCATATATCCCCCACACTCACCAAATCACTAGAATGCACACAAAATCACGCACTCCGCCTCATCACCGGACCACACTGCACCACACCTACCACCAGCTTCCGGGGTGAGGCCAATATCCCTAGCTTCAGCACCGCAGGACACTACAACTCGTTAGATACCACTTCAGGACAACACAGCTCAATCACCCCCCCCATGTCACATGGTCTAAACCCCGGTTCGGCGCTCCAAAAACAAAAACAAATACAGCATTGCTATTCATTTGAAGCAAGTTCTCACATCCACACTGAAATTTCCAGATGTAACCCCTGACCGAGTCCCCCCCCTTCTTATCCCATTCTGGCACATGAAACACCCCAAACTTGAGTATTTCTTTAGGCACAATAAAATCCTACTCACCCCCATCGACGTTCAAGTCAATTTTTTTTAAATATCAAGAGGCCCACCCACAACACACTTTCTTTTACACTGACGGCTCTCGTACAGCAATGGTACGGGCGCCGCCTGGTGCCGTGGGCCCGACACTGGTCAAACCAAATTACACTTCATCATTCGGTATATACAGCAGAATTAGTCGCCGTACTCACTTGCTTCCAACATATCATTGCACAACACATCACTGCCCGTACTACAATCTGCACTGACTCACGATCCTCCGTTAACGCCCTCGCGGCCATACAAAACGCCACGCACCTCACACTCCACGCCATCCGACACCTCTACAATGACAACCACGCACACCTCCAGCTCACCTTCCTCTGAATCCCCGGACATAGGGGTGTCCCGTTAAAAGTGAAGTCCGTGGTTAAAAGCAGAAGTCTATATCGATAGGAATTTGCCTTTTATATACCATGTAAAGCATATCTATACAAAATGTAAAGGTGAACTTGTAGAGCTTCAACATGCGAAGCACAACCTTTCTCAGTCTGTTCCCAAAACCATCGACACTGCGCCATCAGTAGTGGAAAGCGAGGTTAGTTGAGCCTACAGGTAAATTGAGCCATTCGCGTTATCTTAGCTCATATGGCATCAATAGAAGCGATACGCCACCTACCGACAGTTCGAAGAAAGTCTCCGTTTTTAGTTGGACGACGCCTGTAGCGCTAGATGTTTGGTGAGCCTTGGACAAAATGTTTTCAAAGTCTGGAGTAGTATTTCTTTGGATTGGGAATGTTTTTCTTTTTCTTAGGTCGCAATAGATAGGCTCGGAACACAGGACCCCATTGTGGTCTGTAGGCAGGTGTTTTGTCTTGAAATCCATCCAAGCCGGTTTAGTGTGGGACATTCAGGAGACGGACAGCCATATTTAGTTTGAAGTGTGGCGGTATGAGGTTAGTTGAGCAACCGGAACCGATAAAAGATGAGCCGTGGTCTACTTATGTGTTGCAGGCTACTGACGTTTGTTTTCATGAAACATGCGAAATGTATCGGCATAAAATTGTTCAGCCTATTGGCGTTGAACAGATGCGAGTTATCGTGTGATAACACTTGTGAAAAAGCGGTGAAGATATTGGTCGAAGTTCATTGCGTAGTATTTTCTGCTTACTTCAGGGTTTTACACCAAAACACGTTAGGTGATAAAAAGTAACCAAAAACCCGCAACACAAAAATTTGATTGATATGGCTTGATTTGGATTGATTTATTTGAAAAATTAGACAATTTGAACACTATATGGTGGAAGTTTGCGCCCAAATCGGCTCTTGTATCTATTAGGAGTAAAGCAGCGCTGTGCCGGGCGATTGTTTATTAATTTGATTTTGATGTGGTAGCGGCACAACTGTTGTGTCCTCCTGAAGTGGAGTGGAGGCGTGTTTGAGTCCACTAGAAGATTGGTTATCGGTGTAGCGCTGAGGGCACCTGTGGCTGTTGATGCAGTTGTTTTGGATGATTTTTAACTTTTTGCTCTGGCTTTCTGAAATGGTGGCAAAGATGATGCTATTGTATTCTAGGATGGGTCGTATGATTTATCAGGTGGAAATATAATAATCCGTTCCAATATGACAAGCTAAGAAGCATACTTCTATGCAGAGGTATTCAAGTGTAAACTGCCATCGCGAATATAAGAACCAGTCAAATCCTGAACCTTGCATGAATTTAAGGTAAGTTTTACTTTGCAGGCAGATGGTGAGTTATTGAGCTAAAAAACCAGGTGTGTTGTTTTATATACTTTTGAGGGGGCAAGTGCTACTTCAATGATGGCTTTGCCCCCCTCCCCTCAATAATTTCAACTTTTAGCATAGGACCCTATGGAGTGCGCCCCCGCCCCAAATCCATTTGGGCCTGCCCATTGCCTTCATGCATTTTGATCCACCCCCACCCCCACAGCCCCCAATAATTTTCAGAAATCAACACCCGTGTCAATAACAGATGTGTTTTGCGATTTCCATCTCTGACAAAGTCTCAAAACCACCACTCATGTGTTAGTTAAGATCAATTTCCAAGCATTACTTAATAACAAGGCATGAAGTGTCCTGAGGTACCACCTTTTGGGGCGAAACTGACCGCGGACAGCGGTAAGATAACCCCGAAAGCCTTCAGGAATATCTTAATGGCGGATTTTTGGCTCATAACAGAAACAAATAAATGGCTGCATATGGAAGAGAATATGTCACTTCACCTCACTCCACTAATAGACAAGGATTTTAAGCCTCGAATAACGACTCATTTTGTTGCCTAACTCACGGTTTGTCATCTCACTACGGCGGCCGGCCCGACCCGCATTCAGGCTGCCGCGTTCCCCGACTATTTCTCCAAAACGAGCCGCCATGCCCCTCGGTGAAAAATTCCAAAGCTCTCTGGCTCCTATGGTAAATTATGATGAAGTTTGAAGATATATTATAATTTCTCAATTCTGCTCACTCTTTAGATTGTGGATGTCAGGGTATTAAGAGGCATTAACCTGTGTATTTTAAGAAGGCAACCATGCTGTTGTCGGCTGTGAGTGCATGCTAAAAAAACACCATTGATAGGAGGTGCATATTCGTGCTTTGAGACTGAACAAAGCCGTCAAAGATGATGTGAATTGTCCGGGTGGCCTTCATTTCAAAGAAAAAATGCACGATAACACTACCATATATACAAAAAGACATGAATTACAAAGCCGGTTATTTAATCGGGCCGCAGTACATTCAGACCGGACCTCAACCGGGCTTGGTCATGGCAGGTCAACCGGGGCCCGGCGTTGATACCAACATTTTGGGCATTTACCAACACTAGTTATAGGTGGCACCAATGGCCTGGTGACTGACGAATGGCTATAGGTTTAGTGCAGACAAGTTGAGCTTAGTTTATCAATTTTCGGTCGTTAGATGGCGTTCAAAACGCATAGGTGAGTCCTGAACTTAAATGTGAACAAGCTTTTTCCAGAAGTCGTGATTCTTACGCTTAATGGCATTGCAATACCTAAGGCATTTTTGACGGAATTGCAATATCTAAGCTACCACGTAATTTATGCAGCATATTTCAACGGATATTCATGTAGCGAAATCCACAAGCCGACAAAGGATATTCGCCACCAGAGCCGAGATCGAGATACCCGGGACGCTATCGATGATGGCATGGCATCAGTAATGCTTCAACAATGACCTGCAATTCCATCAGTGGCATGTGAAATACTGTTTAAAGGCAATTTGTGTTGCTATTTCGGTTTTAGGTGTACGCAAATCTGGGCTGAGGTTGCAATAAGGAAAAGGAAAACTTCCGCGGATACTCAACGAGTTATTGGCACAACTGTTCATTGGCGGTACCGGCGCATGTTAACTCACATCCAGCGCAAAAGGCACACGCATACTTTTTGCTAGGGTGCATCACCTTTACTACAAGGGCATATCTAAGGAACATCTTTGGGTGCTGATGCTTCCCAAAATTGGCACAGAAAAAATACTTTGAGTTACGCAAATGGGCATCTCAACTGAGTGATGCTTCAACAACGACCTGCAATTCCACACCGATATATATATATATATATATATATATATATATATATATATATATATATATATATATATATATATATATATATATATATATATATATATATATATATATATATATATATATATATATATATTTATATATATATATATATATATATATATATATATATATATATATATATATATATATATATATATATATATATATATATATATATATATATTCTCTCCACCCTGGTTAACACCCGTGCGTAGAAGCCATATCCATATATGTTCCCTAAAGCGTCTGTACTGCGTTAAATTTTTCCACACTCATTTCAGACCCACTGTCTTCAATATGTCTTATTCAGCATGTCTTCAATAGAATGACCGTCCTCACGGAAATGAACTGCAACGGGAGTGCTGTACTGTTTCCGAATACATGATAGATGATTTTATATGTGGGTATATAAAGTTCCTCCTGTTTCGCCAACATAAAAATTGTATTTTCAACTAACTCAATGGAAGCCTATAAAAGAGAGAAAAATCTTCGAGACTATCTTGTGCACAGCAAAACCCAGACAATTATGGTATGCAGGACCAAGGGGAAGCAAGCGTGTGGCAATAACTGTGTGATATGTAAACGTGTGTATGTGGGGGGGGGGGGGGGGGGGGGGTGACAAGGTGAAGGGTCCCACTGAAATTGAGTGCACTTATGATGGGACGGTTGGATGCAGGATGAATAATGTAGTAAATGGCATATGGTGCGCAAAATGGAGCTCAATTTTTTATGTTGGCGAAACAGGAGGAACTTGATATACCCGCATAGAAAATCATCTATCAAGTATTCGAAAACAGTACAGCACCCCCGTTGCAGTTCATTTCCGTGAGGACGGCCATTCTATCGAAGACATGTAGTGGGTCTGGAAAGAGTGTGGTAAAATTAAATGCAGTATAGACGCATTAGGGACCAGAGATGGATAGGGCTTCTACGCACGGATGTTAACCAGGGTGGAGAGAATAAAAAAAAAACGATAACCTGATTGCTGTGAAATGGTGAAACGATAACCTGTGCTGTGGAATGGTGATGTACAGCGTGTATCTACCATCGAGTGTGAAATTGATGTGTCCAGAGGAAGGAGGAGGTGTGCAAGTTTTGTCCGGTGATCTTTGAAAATCCAAGTAATTATTTGACTTAATTGCGTGTGACGTTCTCTCAAACTGACGAAGCTTTGAAATAAAGAGAAACGTATTGACAAGTTGATGTTAATTTAACTAATAATACGGAGAGATAGCTGAATATTATATATATATATATCGGGGAAAAATCGACCCTCCAAGAAGGTTCGTACATCAGCCGGAGGCGCCCCTCAGAGAGAAAACGCGCTCCTGCGGTGTGCTCGAGTGCACCAACCCCCCACACCGTTCAATAGATTTTGAGCCAAAGGCGTCCCAGCACGCCCCCTGACAATTCCTGGCATCTGCCCCTGAAAGTATACGAAGTTAGGCCCCTGACCATGGCACTGACGCATTGACTTTACGTGCCCTCCAACTCACTTTTAAAAAATCCTAGTTGCGCGCCGACCCCATCCCTGTCCCGCCCCATCTACACATGCGAAATTGCGGACATCCCGCTACCCACGGGTGTATCTCTCAGAAAAGTGCTAAAAAAACTATACGGACTCAAAACCATTTCTTGAGGTCGTTCCTTTACACGGAACGCCAGAGCTAATGCTAAAACTTTTGAAGTACCTACCTACCTAGGTAGGTAGGTACTTCAACTACCTGAATCTAGGTAGGTAGCTACCTAATTAGGGACCGTCCTGAACACTCCGGGAACGTTTCCCCTTCCCCAGACTTAATAGGACGCTACATCCATGCTGCGATCTAGAACATTGGATAATTTAGTGCTGCAATGCGCAACTCAGATACCTGCATTCACGGACGTTCATTTCTGAAAATTATTGGGAGGGAACAATACATGAAGGCAATGGACGGGCCCGAATGGATTGGGCGGGGGCACACTCTATACACTTGCCATGCCAGGGAGGGGCCATTCCAGCCATGCCTCCCCGAAGCGCTTAAAAGTGGGGGCCATAGTGTCTTTTGGGTATTTTTTTTCTTAAAGGGTGTTTCTGGAATTTTAGGATTTTTTATCTCGGAATATCATGTTTATGAACGTGATTCGGAAGATGCGATCATTCGTTTTCTCCGTAAATGCTTACGTCTCGGTTAATCTTAGCGATAATATCTATAATGCGCCATGTATGCCACACCGCTGTTCTTTGTTGCATAATTTATCCATCCCTCACCTGGCACTTCTCAGACGTGATTAAAGGGACATTGAACACTTCACGCAGTTGATTCAACACTTTTTCACGTCGAAAATGCTTAATTTCCGCCTCTTTGCCACATAGATGACACACCACTGCCATTCCACCACGACGCCGAAAAAAAACTAAGCAGAGCACGGCTCGAGGCCGTGATGTGCGGATGACGTCACGATAAATATTACGCTTGTTTTTAAATTATAATATATGAGTTTATATTAGTTTAGATTAGAGTAGATTGTATTACGTTAGGTTAGGTTAGGTTAGGTTTTCCTATTTAATTATGAATTATCATACTATTTGTTGGAAGTCGTGAGGCAAGACGAGACCGAGCAGAAGCCGGCTCTTAGCCGTGCTCAGGCCGTTGTCATCCCCATGCCTTCCTGCGTGTCGCCTCGAATGGTACAAATGACGTCATCTGGGGTACACCTTTTGGGCCGTTTTATTGGTTTGATGTACATTAAAATAAAAATATTTTAAATTCAACTCACTTTTTAAATCTTTTAATATCGCGTATATGGTTTCAGAATCTTGTTTAGCTGTTATTTTATCAGTTTCAGTTAGGCTGCGAATTAGACGACCACCATTACGAAAGGCAGCGTTTTAGGGGCACGCTTTTTCTCAAATTCATAGATGACGCAGTTGAGTCATAAATGGCGCAGTTGTTTACATATCTATTTCGTAGGTATTATGTATAGCATCACACGTCGTGTTTGCTATCGCAGCGTTCTTGGTTGCAGTTTTATTGTATTGTGTTGTGTCCTGGTTTATCTTAGGTGTAGTTGCACTGTTAGCTATAGCCTATTGCTGTAGTTAATTAGTGATGGAAATTGAGGTGTATTCCGTATTAAGTTTATACCTAACATGCTGATTCCGCTAAACCGGTAAATTCGCAGTTGAAGATAGTTTCTGATTTCATGCAAGTTCTTTTTTCAAATCAATCTTATGAATGCGCTGAGCACGATGTGATCACTTATTTCTTCTGCAAATGCATACTTTTCAGTTGGGATGCAGCATATCACCCAAAGAGGGGCTTGGAGATGGGGAATATAGCATAAAAAGTAATGTTCCAAATCAAGAAAAGATACAATATAACCTACCCTAACCTAGCCTAACCATCCATGCAAAAAAACGAATTGTGTTTGTAAAAATGGAAAATTTCCAAGCATTTTTTTTTGCTCTAAAAAAAAGTTCAAGTTTAAAACCTAACCTAAGCTAGCCTGAACTGCTTTTAAGGAAAATGAACTATTTTTTCCATAAATCTCCACCCCGAAAAAAAAAATTTTTTGGTAGCTTACCACAAAACCATAACCTAGACTAACTTACCCAAACCCAACCATTTTGTATGCTTCATGGAAGTAAAAGGTGTTTAAAATATGTCCAGTGATATAATTTTCACTGCAAAATTGAAATATGATCAACAGTTTTATGCATGACACTGACAAAAATGTATTTCAAAATTACAACAGCTAGCCTGGCCATCCCCAGTTCAGGATTGGTTTTCAGTTCAATGTTTTGGTGGAACCTTCACCTGTTCTACCATTCAAGAAGACAACTATATGAGGGTATGTGTTGGTGAACTTTTTCAATTAATATATCTAACTGTATGAATGTCAGGTTCCAGGTGAATAGCAATGGACTGTGTTTGTGCTGTAGCAACATGCAAGATGTGGGAAGAAAAATCTGAAAATGAGAGAGATTGTCAATCGACATGTTTAAGTTTCCAAGAGATGGAAATACCTGTAATATTTGGTTGACAAAGTGAACAAGAGCTGATGGAGTTCATCCAACCAACTTATTAATTTGTTCCGACCACTTTACCTCTGATGATTATGATTGTGGCTACCTGATGCAGCTGAAGCTGATACCACAACAGCAACACCTGCCTCACCTGAATCCTGGTGTCATTCCATGCATTAACCTGCCTACCAGATATGAATGGCATGAAGTGCTGAATCATGCATGACTGGTGTGCTTGATGCAATTTGGAGCATCTTATCCTTGTGTAGCTAAATGAAGAACCAATTCAACAAGTTTGACACCACTTCAATTCACATTATGAATATAGTGTGACCACCATCAGCAAACTGGGACTGGAGTGTGACGGTTTTGCCTTTGTTGCCGGCTTCGTAACCTACAAAATGAGGCGTATCAATACAGCGCTTGGCTGTCCGACGTCTGAAGCACCCGAGGTACTCCTGACCGCTATGTCCAGCTCTTGGCTTATCACCATCAGTCGCGGCCGGCTCTACGTGCCATAGACATGTTGGATGGCGATGGTAGACCAGTTTAATTCTTATTTCTGCTCCATCATATGCACAACCTGTACCGGCGAGGACGACATCGTGAGGCGCCTAGAAGACGTAATCAGTAGCCGGCAGCCGAGGCTAGATGTCCGTGTGCACGGAGGCTAACTCGAGTTGGGCTGCATGTGCGCATTGGCTGGTTGCGCTAGAGCTCTGCTCGGCAAAGCGCAGAGAGGCGAGCAGCTAGGCAGGTGCGCCAGCATGTCACCAGCCAGCGATATGATGTCACCCTTACACTGTGGTCATCTGTCACCGTCTCCGCTGTGGCGTGTCGTGTCGCCCGGTTCTGCCTTTTTCTTCCTATTTGCTGTTGCCGCCGTGACCAGGGGCGGACTGGCGGCGCCCCCTGTGCTGCCCGTCCTGGCGGCACTTTTCACTGCTTTCGTGTCGCCCGGTCCTGCCGTTTTTCAGCGTGTTAGCGTGTTTTTCTGTTGCGACTGTGACCATTGGCGGGTTGGCGTCGTTCCTTGTGCCGGCCCGTCCTGGCGGCACTGGGCACTGCTGTGGTATCGCCAGGTCTCTGTCTTGTCGGAGTGTTTTGCTGCTGCCGCTGTGACCAGGGATAGGCTGGTGGCACTCCCTATGCCGGCCCGTCCTGGCGCCACTTGGCACTGCTCTCAGCCCTGGCGCTGCTATGGGGCAGGTGTGGCGTAGGCCACTTCATTGTTTCTGATATTTATAATGTGGCCTATCAGCATTGAATGGAAGGAACGATATGCAGTCCCTTTCCCCACGAACATTGATTGTGATCATTCACTCATGCTCTGAACCGGAACCAGCACAGACGCCGACGTTTAGGGGTGTTTTGGAATGAGCCAGATCTAATCCTGAACGCATTGCTAGGAAATGCCAACAATACATATCTGACCGCTTTTGGTCCCCAATGTTTCCACTCCGTCCGCAGAATGTACCCTGCTAACTAAAGTGGAATTGTACATAATTTGGGAGCGGTTGAGTCCCCTTTAAGACTGGCGTGAGCTCACCCCCTTGACCCAAATAATTTAAGATTTTAGCTATCATGTGGCACTAATGGGGCTTCTCGGCTGAATGTCTTCTTATTGTCTCCATGCATTGCGTCCTTCCAATCATTTCTGCTGCTGGGCTGGCGCGGAGAGTCACATATTCCCCAATAAAAAAGGAGTGCCTGTCTTTCACGTGTATGGTCCTATCGATGTGGAAAAAAAATTGTCCCGTTCCTGTCCCATAAATCAGAGGCGCTGCCACATATAAATGGGATTAAAGGGTGTTTTCGGTCAATTACTTTTTACATGTAACACCATAAGCCCAATGCAAAATTTGATGCAGATTGGGGGACTTGCCTCCCCTCCCCACCTGGTCCCATCATAGCGACGCACACGCTTCAGATACGTCCTTACTGCAACTCGCCGCGGGAGGATGTTAATTCTCTGCCGTATTTGACCTGTCCTACATCTTATCATATTGACTGAACCTTTGAGGGCTCATTCAGGCATAATATGCATGTAAAAGGTATTGAAGATCCTTTCCAGAACTACAGTGCTCTAAGTTTTTCATCTACACCTCTTAACCCCTCATTTCTCTCCCGTAGTGTGCATACGTTGCATATCTTCGTCAGCGTGTTAGCGGTCGGGCCTATGTTGAGGGTGTACCCCTGATGACGTCATTTAAGGATCTGCGCAGAAAGCTGCGCAGTAGGGACGACGCCACCTGGTATATATCGCCTTGGCCGTGCTGTATGTTTAGTTTTTTTTTCGGCGTTGTAGTTTAATAGTAGTGGTGTGTCATCTATGTGGCAAAGAGGCGGAAATTAAGCATTTTCGACGTGAAAAAGTGTTGAATCAACTGCGTGAAGTGTTGAATGTCCCTTTAGTCACGCCTGAGAAGTGCCGGGTGAGGGATGGATAAATTATGCAACAAAGAACAGCGGTGTGGCATATATGGCGCATTATATATATTATCGCTAAGATTAACCGAGACGTAAGCATTTACGGAGAAAACGAATGATCGCATCTTCCGAATCACGTTCATAAACATAATATTCCGCAAAAAAATCCCAAAATTCCCAAAACACCTTTTAAGAAAAATGGATCGTCTTTTCCCCCCCAAAAAAAAACCAACAGGAGTAAACTAAATTAAAATGTAGTAGTCTTTGCCGAGGTTGAAAATAGCGTCCGGATGAAAGAATGTCCAATTTTAAAGTTTTTTAAACTTATTATTTGAAAGCCCAATATGGTAGCGTACTAGATTCTGACACACATCGGGGGTTCCATGCTGCTCAAGTTTTGCTTACACCCAGAGTTGACAAAATCGGATCCGCCAGTGTGTGCACGTGCACCCACGTTGACGCGGTACAAGACGTTGAACGTGAACGTGAACGTTATGATAAACAAGAACAAAAATCCGGTAACTTAGAAACGGTGGAGGTAGGCTGAGTCCCTACACAGGAAATTATGCTGTCATTAATTATTATTTTTTTTTAAATTGGCCCCTTTGTCAAATAGTGGTCGAAATCCGATGCTTTTAAACCAAAAATAGTGCGAGAATGGGCACCCTCCAAATACGTTCGACCCCCTCCCCTGATGCAATTCCTAGGTACGCCACTGGGGGAGGGGTTGGGCTGACGCCGAAAACCGAAAGTTGCCCCCCCCCACACAAACCGGCGGGCTAGATCCGCCAGCGACTATATACCTATATGCACTAGCGGATCCAGGGAGGGGCCATTCCGGCCATGCCCCCCCCAGAAGCGCTTAAAAGGGGGGCCATAGTGTCTTTTGCCCCCCCGAAACCAACAGAAGTAAATTAAAATGCAGTAACCTTTGCCGAGGTTAAAAAATAGCGTCTGAATGAAAGAATTTCCAATTTTAAAGGTATTTTTTAATAATTGTTTGGAGGCCAATATGGTAGCATAGTAAATTCTGACACACATCGAGGGTTCCATGCTGCTCAAGTTCTGCTTACAGCAAGAGTTGACAAAATCGGATCCACCAGTATGTACATGTGCACGAACGTTGACGTGGTGCAAGACGTTGAACGTGAACGTGAACGTTTTGGTAAACAAGAACAAAAATCCGGTAACTTGGAAACGGTGCTGGTAAGCTATGGCCCCTACACAGGAAATTATGTTGTCATTAATTATTATTTTATAAAACGGGCCCCTTTGCGAAATAGTGGTCAAAATCCGGTGCTTTTAACCAAAAATAGTGGGAGAATGGGCACCCTCAAAATCCGTTCGACCGCTCCCCTGATGCAATACCTAGGTACGCCACTGGGGGAGGAGGGGGGCTAACGCCGAAAACCGAAAGTTGCCCCCCAAAAAAAAAACGGTGGGCTTGCTCCGCCAGTGCCTATTTTGGGTCCCATGTTCAAGTTGAAACTAAGTGGGCAAGGCCAACATTGAGGGGGCACTTGCCCCTCAATAATATATAAAACAACACCCCTGTCTACACTTACTTTGAACCATCACTGTATCTCTTCTGTCCTTGGAAGATTGGTCTTGGATGACTTGAGTAAGAGTAAGTTGCAGAGACGTTCGGACCTCCACCGTTGGGCATCTTCTGAGAGATCACTGCGGCCATTTCGTGTTTATCACTGACCGATTTGCTCACACACACCATTTACTCGCTTGTGCGACTTCCACACTCCCCAGTATCAGACGGAGGTATCACGGGGCCCAAGGCATGTCACCGGCGCGCAGCCATGTTTATCGATGCGGCGTCGTCCCGTTGCTATGGCAACAACGGCCGAAGCTCAAGGGCAAATTCCCCGCCGATCAGCTGTGAGCCGCCCGTAATGCATTGACGGCTGACTTATTCCACGCCAGCTCAAACGATCGATAACACTCCATCCACTCAGCCTTTGCTTACACTTTGTCTGGGGAATCATCTTAGCCCCTGACCACAATTCTGGGAGCTGCATGTTTCTCTGCCAACAGTTGGTCCTGTACGGTGACGGAAAAAATGCGACGTGATACCATGAACCGATCGTTTTATATTGATGTATCTTCGGAACGGGAAAATGTTTCCGACATCCGAAAACTGTTGCGGTGTGAAAAGATAAAATGTTTGAAGATAGATGTACAAGTGTATTTGTTAAATGTTTTCAAAGATCCTTTACATTACATGTACATGTGCATGTAGTACATTGGATTTGTGAAACAAAATCTCGCAGTTTTCTTTAAATATCGATTTTCGAATTGAACGTACGAATTCACCTGATCATCATTGATAAATGGCTCGATGCGCCCCAAAGCCTAAATAACCAACCATTGATGAATGGCATGGGACCTCAACTCGAACAGTGCAAACAATCCGTAAACACGGACGTGTGCGTGCGGTGGTGGGCGGCGCGCCGCTTGTCCCAGGCGTCACCGCGGTGGCGACCGAGTCATGTCTGGGGGGGGCGGCTGTCACCCCTCCACTGAGCTTCAGTCGCTTGCGATGATACTGCAGGCGTCCGAACCACAATGGTGTACATGCGTCACTGTTGATGAATGTATTGATGGTGTAATCAGGGTCCTTGCCAGCCTGACAAGGCACCGCTACTTGGCGCACGCCCAGAGCAGTTACCTCAAGAGCTTGACGCGTGGGTTTCCACCTGATTAAGCAATAACCTGAAGGTATTTCCCCCCCCCACACACACACAAAACATTGTCTTATGGTGCAAGATTATGTTCAGTGGTTAATACCACTGGGAGAACGTACAAGCCTACTTGTTCATTCAAGTGTCTATGATATCGCAGATGCCAATGAAGCAGCTAATACCAAAAGTTACTGTGTGATTAGCAAACGCACCCAAGAAGGGACTCGATAGGCATATCACCACCTTTCAGGCCGAGGTGACAAAGCGAGCTAAATTTCCAAACTTCAACAAGAAATGTACACTATTTCACGGGCGTATGCACCGTCTAATATAAGAACAAATCCATCAGAAGCATGTAGGTGCCTTCTTAAGGAATATTTCCACTTGAATTGCGAGTGGCACTTCTTCGCGTCTTGCCACGGTAAACAACCTTGTGACGAGTTTGGTGGCAAAGCGACTGATCGTACATGGCAGTCTGCAACGGTCCGAATGGAACCGAATCTTAACTCCACAGGCACGTTTGAGTTCTGCTCGACATCCATACCGATGTGGACTAGTGCACAAACGTTTTGTTCATTAGGTACTTTGAATGGCTGATATGCGCTATTTTGTTCAAGGGCCAAGAATGCTTATTGATGATTCGCATCAGACGACTTGGACTATCATTAGTCCCAGTCTATCATCAGACTGGGACTATAATTATCCATTGATGTACTTGTAAATCATTGGAGATGCTCCAGTTACATTATTTACTGTTAAATTTTGTACTGCTATGCATGGCTTCAGATCCCGTGTGGGCTGGTAAGTCCGGACCCCCCCCCACACACACACACACACCGGCTTGGTACCCTACTAATGTTAATTTGTCAATTTCCCTATTTTTTTCAATTGTAATTGGGAAATTTCCCTCTATGTAAAAAAGAAACACTGTTCCGAGGTGGCGTTTCCTTGAAAAAGCACAACGAATATCGGTGTCAAGTGTTACAAGATGATCCATCGTGCAGCGATTCTTCCTAAAACCACACTGAGTTTATTAAAATGTTCTTATCTTCTAGATACCATCCCTGTTCGAGTGTCGGTTCCTCCCGATTCCGCGACACGCGACTTTCCAGAGAGACTGGATCTTCGGTACGTGATTTATTCTTCCGTCCTGCTCACTCCTCCAGCTCCAAACGAACAATGCCGCCACGCCCTTACTGTTTACCGGTTCCCATTTCCGCCGCAGGCGGCAGCACCTAATGGGCCGGTTAGGTCATCTAGTAGCACCGCCACCTAGCGGTATCATGCGAAACGGAACTTCATATTCAGCTCGCGGCATGCACACTCCAACAATCCCAAACGGGCACTCACCATTCTCTCCATTAATTTGCACAGAGAGGAGTTCATTGAAATGGTTCGGTAATGCAACGGATCCTGGCCACTTTTGCCAGGTTTTATGAGTGGTACAATTGTAGCCTCTCGCCAAGCATCAGGAAAGTGACATTCTGTCCACATCGAGTTAAAAACGGTCAATAAAACGTCCTGGACACATGGTGGCAGATGCCGTAGCATTTCGTTGTGGATCCTGTCAAGTCCTTCCGACACATCGCGCAGGCCCCGGGGAGCGGAAAAAAAAGGTCAGGCTTAGAAACGGGCTCGTTGTAAGCGAATCGTTCCGATGTCGAGAAGTCTATTCCTATGTTTTCACTGCGAGAGCGATGCCGCAGGAACTCCGGATCGACGTTGCCAGCAAGGCAGCGTTTGGAAAATGCTCGGCCAATCTCATTCGCAACCTCAGATGGCTGAAGCACGTCACGATTGCCGATCCGTAGGACGGGCAAGAGAGCGGGGGAAAATTTGCCACTGATTTTTTATGCGAGCCTACACCTTGGCCGAGGGAGTGGATGTGTTAATGCCTCCAATATAATTACGCTAGGACGCCCGTTTTGCCTCTTGTACTGTCCTACGCGCAAAGGCTCTGGCTTTTCTGAAGGCAATTAAGTTAACCGTTGTGCTCCGATGATCGAAGGCTCGAAAAGCCCTCTTACGGGCAAGAATGGAGTCCCGGCACTCCGGGGTCCACCACGGCACCAGAGTGCGACGAGGCGCTCCAGACGTCAGCGGAACTCATGCAGTGGCAATGTCAACGAGCCGCTGCGTAAAGTCGGCTACTGATGGTGGATGTTCGTCATCGGATGTGAATTTCGCCTTAAGTTTGGCGTCAAACTCTATCCAGTTGGCTTTGCGCAGGTTTCACCGCCGAGGTCTCCTGCCAAGAGTTGCTCCATCCTTATATTCTATCCATACGGGCATGTGGTCACTCCCGAGTGGATCGGTGCCCACAGACCATCCCAAGCTTTGAGCCAAGTGTGGGTTACAGAGGCTTAGGTCTAAAGTTGATGTGCTACCGGAGGGCAGAGTAATATCGGTAGGCGAGCCAGTGTTCAAAAGAAACAGGGACTCATCGTGGATAAAACGTTCTAAGTGTCTTCCGCGAGCGTTGACTGAATTGCAACCCCAGGCACTGTGATGGCAATTAAAATCGCCTACAAGCAGGACTGGATGCGGGAGTTCTACCATTAGTCTGCTTAGTTCCGCACCAGGAAGAGGAACTCCAGGCGGTAGATACAAGGAACATATTGTTATTGCACGGTGGAGAACAGCCACACGTGCCGCAACTGCCTGTAGCGAGGTGCACAATGGGACCCGCTGCGCTGGCACGCTGTGATGCACCGCCAACATAGCACCTCCGTGTGCCACGGTGTCGGTCCCGCCTAAATCTTTCCGGAAGATAGAATATCCATTTATGGAACAATTGATACCGTGCGCTAACTTTGTCTCTTGGAAACAAACAACTATGGGAGTTTCCCGAGATAAAACCCGCTGCAGATCAGTAAAATTTGCTCTAAAACCGCGCATGTTCCATTGTAAAATTAGCGAGCGCACTTTGGTAGTTGATTAGGAGTAACTATATTGCTAACATGATCAAAAAGTATGTTTCAGCTCGGGTTACCGGTTTTTAAAACTTGGTCTTTGTCGTCCGCCCCAGGGAGGGGATCGCCGATGGTTCGGACGATGAACCTCTACTCGGTCCGAGGGACTGAGTTCTGGGCCGGGAGCTCGGCGATCCTTGGCCGGGTGGAGAGCCAGAAGGCGGCGGGCCTCGTTTCTGGGGCCCCAGCCGGGGAGGAGGCGGGGGAGGGCCCATCTCATGTGTAGCCTGGGCTACCGCCGGTCCCTCAATTCGCCTTCGCGGCGATGGGGTAGCCGGCCTTGAGGGAGGTGCCCTATCAGGCCCATGGCGGCTCGTCGCCCGAGCCCTCTCCATTTGCGCAAGGCGCGCCCGCTTCGCCTCGCGGGCGCGCCTCTCGGCCTCCTGGTAGGGGAGGTTGATGGGTTTAGTGCGGTGTTTCTGGCCTTCGAGGCGTAATATATGATGGGATGCATTGGTTATACAGATCCCTAGCTTCCCGAAATGTTACTTTTTTAGTGTGTTTAATGGAGATCATTTCCCTCTCTTTTGAGTAGCTGAGACAGGCACGGTCGAAAGATGTATGGGGTCCTGTCCCCTGCCGTAGTTAACACAGAATGGCACTTCGGAGGTACACTGTTCGCTAGCATGGTCTGGGCAAGCACACCGGCTGCACACGGGACGATTTCTACAGTACTGGTTAGTGTGTCCATATTTCTGACATTTAAAACAACGCATCGGGTTCGGGAGGAAAACTCGCACCTTCACACGGATGTATCCCACCCGAATCTCGGAAGGTAAGTCATTTGAATTAAAAGTCAGGATAACATTGTTGGTCGCAATCAGCTCTGCACCTCGTCTAACCTTCAGCAACCTCGCTCCTGTCACGCCAAACTCCGATAACCCTTCAACTATTTCGTCTTCCAGTACGTCCCTGAGATCGTAGCAGTTTACTATTCCTCGTGATGAATTTTCCGTTTGATGGGGTTCGATTTTAACTTGATGCTTTCCTCGACTTTCCTACCATATTTGCGCATACTGTACACGAACTCAGATATCGCCAATGCCTTCTCCGCTTCCTGTGCCTCCAACGCTCTCTTCCTCAACTCCTCACAACGGACAATCTTGCCAAATCTATCGTACCCATCTAGTCTCTGAAAAGGAGACAACGAGCCCAGAACCTTCCTCAGGCCTCGGAAGACGAGGGGCATTGGAGAAAGCTGCTCTGCTGTTCTTCGGGTTACTTATTCTTCCACCCGCGATGGGTGGAAGGATGGTCTGGCCCCTACTAGAGGGACCAGGGTGGATTTTTTGGTTTGAGGATGCCATGCGGTAAGTTAGTATTCGGCTCCTCTGGCGCCCCACCGCGAAGGGGCCCTACTGGGGGCACGCATGTACCCCGCGGACGGGAGGACGCCAGGCACCAGAATATGGCGGGGCGGGCGGCGCTTTCGTAGGGCCGGGAGAGAGGGACTCACCACCCCGACCGCACTAACAGCGCCGACCACCCCTTGACCCCGGCCGGCCGGGTCGGCGGATAATGGGAATAAACCCAGGTCCCCGACCCGAGGCGACTAGCCACTTGGCCCATATGGGGCCCTACGGACCCGCCCGCCCCTCCGGGATATCGGGACCAAAGAGGCTTGTTGCTCCCCCGTCACAACTAGCACCGTGTGACGGGGGACCTCAGCCTCCAGGACTCCGTCAACCCCGGGGGGCGGGCCAAGGGGGGCGCGACTACCCCGATAAAACTGAGCTGGAGGGCAGGACTGAGCAGGGGAAGTTGTCTTACCTGCTCATCCGCTTCCTATCAGAAAGACAATTTTCTGTGATTTATGCCCCTCATTAACTCGCTTTTACACCTGACAAAATGAGGGTAGAAGCACGGCATGATGTCATATACATCGACCCCTTCACATGCAGTTGTCTCGTCGACTGACCATGCACATGCCATTGTTTGATTGACGCTAATATGGGCGCTGCATGACCGACGCAGCCGACGTGCACATGAACTTCAATAACCAACATATCGGTAATGGGCGACATTGAACTTTGTGAAGTTTATTAAGGCAAACTATAAGACTTGCGTCAATAGGTTTTAAATATTTTTTGTTAAGCAAACGTTTTTATATCACACTTGTATCACACTTTTTATATCACACTCACACTATTGCTCGATCCCCCGTAGTTTTCCGATGGGAGACAACCTACTCGAAATCCGTCCGTTCCGAAAAATCATAGAAACCATGGAGAACGGACGCGTGTGCGGGATATTTAAAAGCAAAACGTTTTTTTAGATAGCAGACAAATTATGTCCGTTTGTATTTCTTCTATCAAATGCATCAATTTAAATGGGCTAGGGGTCACAGAAGGTCACGAGGTCATGGGGTCACGAGGTCAAACACGAGAAATGTTGGTTGGTTATTTGGGCTTAGGGGCGCATCGACTGCGATGGTCATACAGCGCCCATACCAATGTTAGATGGTATCAATGGTCTTAGTGGTCTTTATCGGTCGAGCAGTAGTACACGAACCTGCAGAATACAGGCAGGTCATTCAGATCTTCTAGTGTTGCATGTCAGTGAGGTGTATATCGCTCTAAAGTCGATATCCGAAAGAAAGCGAAAAAGCTGTCCCGAAGTTACAGCGCGGGAGTGGTCACCCAGGAGATCGCGGAGAGACAGCGGCCACGCGACTCCAAAAAGGCGTCTGCGATCATCGGCGAGCAGAGGACATGAAATCAAAACGTGACGTACTGACAGTGGTGCGTGACATCGAGGGCAGTTTGGCCTATCCTCTCCACAGAGCAGATGGTGGTGTGTTGGGTGAGTGTGCCCAAGCCGAAGGCGGCAGAGCGCGACCTCGTCTCGCCTCGTCCTACGATGGGACGAGGCCCACTCTCCAAGGCATGGTTTGATAGTCCGTAGTTTGTTGTCCGGCAAACTGTTCCAGCTATTCTGCCATTTTTCCAAAACAAAAGTCGTGATTAAACGGTGAAATTCCCTCGCGGGGAGCGGCATAGACCGCCGGTATGGGGCTTGGGCTGCACGTTTCGCAGCAGCATCCGCTGTCTCATTTCCCACGATGCCGACGTGGCTCGGAATCCAACAGAGGGTAGTAGTCTTCCCAGCTTCAGCCAGTGATGTGAGACGTCGCAGAACATCCTGTACAATGGGATCAGATGGGTTAAACTGCAGTAGCGCCCCAAGACTGCTGAGAGAATCGGTAAAAATGACATGCGCGGTATCGCGACATACCTCAATAAAACTGAGCGCCTTGATGATGGCAACCAGCTCTGCTGTGTATACCGATGCATGGGGAGGTAGAGAGAAAGATCGCGACAGGGAACCACTAACAAATGCACTGCCAACACCAGTATCAGTCTTCGACCCGTCTGTATATATCGGGACGTATTCGTCAAAGGAGGCTATGTGCTCTAGAGCATGCGACCGACGATCGTGTTGTGTTGCATGTGCCTTCTTCACCGCGGATAGTGACATGTCTATAGTTGGATGGGTCACCTGCCAAGGCGGTGTTTGTGGAAAACCGACCCGCATAATTCCTCTCAGTCTAATCTCGCTGTCTTCGAAGAGTCTGAGCATTCTTACGCAGAAGGGGTGCCATGCGTAATGCGCGCTCGACCGAATGCTGCAATCAACCGATGGGAGAACACCTGCGCATAAGCGGGATGTCCGGGGAATTGCCGCAGTTTGCACGCGTAGCGCATCCCAAGCATTTCGCGGCGGATCGAGAGTGGTGGCTCATGGGCTTCAGCCAGTAGGCTCACAGAAGGCGAAGTGCGAAAAGCGCCGGTCACAATGCGGAGCGCCGAGTGGTGTATCACATCTAGTGGCCGTTTGCTTGCTGAACATGCGCTGTCGTATATAAAACACGCGTAGTCCAGTTTTGAACGAATGGTGGAACGATACAACAGGAGCATAGTTTTCCTGTCTCCTCCGTAGGACGTGCGCGCGACCATCTTCAGTAGGTTTAGTGATATAAAGCACTTCTCCCGAAGTGTTTTGAAGTGTTCCTTGTAGCTAGGACGAATGTCAAAAATGACTCCTAGAAACCGGGCAGCGCGCTGAAAGGGAATTGGCTCCCCGTACAGCTGCAGAGCAGGGTCTGGGCAGCTTCGGCGACGTCGACAAAAATGCATCCCAACGGTTTTTGATACAGAGAACCGAAATCCGTTCTTGAAGCTCCACCTCTCCAAGGTTGATACCGCCAACTGCAACTGCCGTGCCATCGACGGTGCACTGGTTGTGCAGCACCAAATCGCGACGTCATCCACGAACAGTGATCTACCTATATTTCGTGGAAGGGACTCGCAGATATCATTTATCATAATCGCGAACAGCGCCACGCTGAGCACACTCCCCTGTGGTACCCCTTCCGTTTGTGGATACCGATCTGACGAGTAACTTGCGATCCGCACACGAAAAAACCGCCTCAACAGAAAGTTCTGGAGAAAGAGGCCCATAGATCCGCGAATTCTATGCTTCAGGACTTTCATCATGATGCCGTAGCGCCAGGTGGTATCGTATGCTCCATGAATGTCGAAAAATACTGCACCAACGTGACGATTTTGCTGGAACGCTGCACGTACTACGGTGTCAAGAGTTAAAAGGTGGTCAACGGTGCTGCGGTTTTTCATAAAACCACACTGTGCGTTGTTTAAAATGCCATGTCGTTCTAAAAACCAGGTCAAACGCACGTTTACCATCTTCTCCATTAGCTTGCAGAATGATGATGTCAGTGATATTGGTCGGTAGTTCGCCGGGTCTACGCTGTCTTTTCCGGGCTTTAAAACTGGTATGATAATGGCCTCATGACAAGTGGGTGGGAAATCCCCTTTCTCCCACAGCCGGTTCAGCGTTGCCAGTCATGCATCGAGTGTGCATGATGGAAGAGGTTTGAGCATATCATTGTGTATCTGATCCGGACCTTCAGATACGCTCCGAAGGGTCGCAATGGCGGAACGCAGTTCAACCGTTGTGAATGGCTCGTTATAACTTGTACGCTCAGAAGTGGAAAAGTTAAGTTTCTGTCTCTCGCACCTGGCTTTGTGGCGTGTGAATAAGTCGTCATCAAGGCACCGACATCGGTTCGATATTGTTCGAGCCATCTCATTGGCCACGTCAACCGGCTGGGTGATGTCTCTGCCGGCGACTCGCAATACTGGCAGAGGGGTGGAGTTGAACTGGCCGGCGATACGCTGAAGTCTCGACCGGACCTGTGAGATGGGTGTGGAGCGATTCAACTTGCTCACATAGTCCCTCCATGAGACACGCTTTTCCTCCCGGATAGTGCGTCGAGCATTGGCTCGTGCCTGCCGAAAGGCGATGAGATTCGCCGTGCTACTCCTTCGGTCAAAGGCTCTGTAGGCGCGTCTTCTAGCCCGAATTTCCCGACGACAATCCTCTGTCCACCACGGAACGGGCGCACGACGGGGAGTGCCAGAGGTGCGAGGAATGTAGTCAGTGGCGGTTTGCACGAGCAGGTTGGTGAGTGCTTCCACCGACATAGGGGTGGCACCAGGCCTTACGGACAAAATATATTCTAGTCGCGTCTCGTATGCTGACCAGTCCGCCTTCGTAAAATTCCATCGACATGGTCGCGTCCCGAGTACTGCGCCATCCTTGTAATCTAGCCATACCGGAAAATGGTCACTGCCTAGGGGGTCGTCGGTCGCAGACCAGCTAAATAAATGTGCGAGTTGTGGACTGCACAAACTGAGGTCTAGAGCAGACGTATGGCCTGAGGGCAGGGTAAGGTGAGTCGGTGTTCCAGTATTTAGAATGCACAGTGATGCGTCGTGCATAAAAGATTCCACACAGCGACCCCGTGAGTTGACATCCTCGCATCCCCATGCCGTATGGTGAGCGTTAAAATCACCTAGTATTAAGACCGGCGGGACCAATTCGGACATCAGGCGTCGTAGTTCAGTACACGGGAACCCAGCACCGGGTGGCAAGTACAGTGAGTAGATAGATATTGGACGGCGGTTAAAATTCACTGTTACTGCAACGGCCTGCAGCTTGGCGTGCAGCACTAATCTTTGCGCCGCCACACTATGGTGGACAGCCAGCAGTACTCCACCATGCGCAATGGTATCTGAGGGCATGTCCATTCGGAACACTAAATAACATTTTAGGCTGTAAATGTAGTCAGGCGTCACCTTTGTTTCTTGCAAACAAATGGCCGCCGGGCAGTGGCGGTTTAAGAGCACCTGTAGGTCTTCTGTGCTAGTTCTCAGCCCCCTACAGTTCCATTGTAAAATGGACCGCAGTTGAACCATTTAAACCGGATTAAAATAGGTATGGAAAATATCGCAGACGATATCACAGGTGGGCGAGTCTAAAACAAAAGGAGCTGCTAAAATGCAACGCCAGTACACTATAAAGGTGGAGCTGACTTGGTGTCGACGGACGCCCTCGGGCGAGATCTGGGGCGTTCCCCACCGGGCGGCGATGGTGTCCATGGGGGTGCTCGCTTACGACCCGTCCCGGGGGAAGGCCAGGGTGCGACTCTCTCGCCCCCATGGGGTGGAGTGAGAGGCGGGCCCATGACCCTCCCAGTCTCTGGGGTACATTGGGGACTGGCTCTGGTAGTTGGGGACGGTGGGGGTGTCGCCCTGGGGGGCTAACCGCCCACACGGGAGCTCGGCGACGACTCCCTTGAACTGGTCCGTGATGACCGGCCAGACGCGCCCATGTCGGGCGCACCCCGGCGGACTTCGACAGTGAGATATGGTCGAGTTGCCGGAGGAGCGACCACTGGTACCCGTCGAGAAGTCACACCGGGCTCCTCCGAACTGGTTGGTGGGGGTGGGTGAGTAGGGGTGGTTTTGGATGGTGTAGGGATGGGCTGGGCTGGTGTGGGATCGGTGGAGGTGGTGGGTAAGGATTCCAGGTGGTTACCGGAAGGTCCGGCGGGCCTCTTGGTTCGCTGGACTCGTTGCCATTTCTCCGGAGCTGTATCTGGTGACAGTGGCGTCACGACCTCAGAGGCCGGTGACGGCGAAGCAGCGCGCTTTTCTGCCTCCCGGGGTGTATCGCTCATCTGGTTGTGTGGTGTCGCTGCCGAGGCGACAGGTACGCCGAAGGAACGAAGGAGCGCACATAGTTGTGCGATCAGTTCGTTGGTTTACTTCCCTCTATCTGGTGTGGGACTGATATGGTGGTTCTGACTTTCGACGCATATGATGTTTTAGGGTGAGACTGGTCATATATGTCCCTAGACTCACGGAAGGTTATTTTTCGCGCATGTTTAATGGCGATGATCTCCTTTTCCTTGATGTAATGATGATGATTATTGGGGTTTTAGGGTGCGTCAACCCATGCGGGTTATATTGCACCCATAACAAACTTGCTTAGACACGCGTCAGATTGTCACGTTCGAATTAAATTATGTCTGGGGAGTGAGTTGTCACCTAGGCAGGAGCATATATTACTTGAAATCGTATCTCCGCGAGGAAGGCCAAAACTGCTCTGTTATATATAAATCGGGAATCGTTTCCAAGTAAGTCCACTATTCCCAAAGTATGCGTTTCATATCCGAAGTGCCTCCTGCGTTCTTCTGCATATGCTGTGCACGCCACCAGCACATGGTGCACAGTCAGCGCGGCATTACACTTCACACATTCCGGTCTGTCGTCCCCGCACAGTAAGTATCTATGTGTTGCTAGAGTGTGACCAATTCTGAGGCGACAAATGGCCACTTCGTCCCTTCTAGTTCGACTGAATGACGAGGGCCACAGCTCCAAGTGTGGTTTGATTCGCTTTAATTTGTTTAGGTCTATTCGGTCCCAGCTTTCCTGCCACTGCCTGAATAGAAATGATGATATAGTAGGGTAGTAGTCACTAGCAGGAAGTGGAAGCGCACGGCGACATGGGGCGTGTGCCGCACGCCCTGCAGCCTGATCTGCCAGCTCATTTCCATGGATTCCTACATGTGCTGGAATCCAGCAAAGTGAGACCTGCTTTCCCATACGATGGAGCGAAGTGAGTTGCAATAAAATGTCTCGTACAATGACGTTTTGGGGATAAAAACTACGCAGTGCCAAGAGACTACTGAGAGAGTCAGTCAGAATAACATGTAAGACCTCGTCATCAACTTCGATGAACGCCAGTGCTTTGTTGATGGCGATCAACTCGGCAGTGAAGACCGTGGCGTGTGACGGTAGGGAGAATGATCTTGTGACGGATCCTCTCACGAAGGCACTACCCACTCCGGTGTTTATCTTCGAGCCATCCGTGTAGGTGATGAGGTGTTTATGATACGTTGTGGACATATGTTCTAGCGAGTGTGAGTGTAGCTCCTCTTTTGTGACATCTTGTTTTTTCATGTCCGCGAGGGAAATATCGATAGAGGGGGAGATCAGCTCCCACGGAGGAGTAGACAGTTCTTCATATTGTCGAATTCCTTGTAGTCGTATTTCTATTCGTCCCAGGAGCGTCCTCATTCGCACACAGTAAGGAGTTCCTCTCCTAATGTGATTTCGAAGGACAGCATATAAGTCATGAGCAAAGACCGCCGGATATGACGGGTGTGTCGGGAACTGTCGCATTTTGCAGGCGTATCGCAGACCCAGCATGTCGCGTCTCATAGACAGTGGAGGCTCATGCGCATCTGCTAGCACGCTAACCGTGGGAGAGGTGCGGAATGCACCTGTAATTATTCGCACCGCAGCATGTTGTACTGGGTCAAGCGTTCGCTTTGTAGTAACACACGCGCCATCGTATACGAAACAAGCGTAGTCGAGCTTCGAGCGGATCAGACTACGATACAGCAGGTGTAGTGTCTTTCTATCTGCGCCATATGACGTACGAGATACACACTTCAATATCGCAAGTGCTTTAAAACATTTGTCTCGGAGTGTTTTGATATGTTCTCCGTATGTAAGACGATGATCGAACTGCACACCAAGAAAACGAGCCACTGATGCTGTAGGCACATCTTACCCGTACAATCTCAACGCCATGTCTGGGCAGTTACGCCTACGTCGACAGAAATGTACTGCAACTGTCTTAGCTATGGAAAACTTGAATCCATTTGTATGTCCCCACTTCTCCAGGCGGAAAATAGCAAGTTGAAGCTGTCGCTCCATAAGATGGGGTGACGAACTGTGCAACCAGATAGCCAAGTCGTCAGCAAAAAGAGACCGCCCAAATGATGAGGGGAGTGAGTCGCCGATGTCGTTCATAATAAGAGAAAAGAGAGAAGTGCTCAGGACGCTGCCCTGAGGAACTCCCTCGACTTGGTGCATCCAACCCGAAACCTGGTTACCCACACGCACACAGAACTGTATGTCTGTCATGAATGTTTTTAAGAACATGCTCAAAGCTCCACGGAGTCCGTACTTATGGATCTTAAGCAGGATGCCGTGTCTCCAGGCGGTGTCAAAGGCGCTCTCAATGTCGAAAAATATTGCCCCCAAATGCTTGTTCTTTGCAAAAGCCACACGAATCTCTGTGTCCAGCTTTAAAACGTGGTCTACCGTACTGCGATTTTTCCGGAAGCCACACTGGTCGTTGGTTAAAATGTTCTGGGCTTCTAGGAACCAAGTCAGTCGAAGGCTGACCATTCTCCCCATCAGCTTGCACAATGATGAAGTGAGCGATATCGGACGGCAGTGAGAGGAGTCATCGCCGCTTTTACCGGGCTTTAGTATTGGTACTATTATTGCTTTCCGCCAGGCTGGTGGGAAACATCCCCTTGTCCACAGTCTGTTGAAGATGGTGAGAAGAATATGTTTTACGCGCGTCGGTAGGTGCTGTAGCATTTCATTGTGTACTGCGTCCGGTCCCTCAGACACACTTTTCAACTGGCTGAGTGCGGAGACAAGCTCAGCTTGCGTAAACGGCAGGTTGTAGTGCAGTTGTTCAGTTGTGTTAAAACTGATCTCGTCCTTCTGGCACCGGGCACGGTGTTGCAGGAAATTTGGGTCGGTAGGTTGGCTACGCTTCGCAATAGCGTGAGCAATGTGGTTGGCTACCTCGCCTGGATCGGTTATGATATTTCCTCTGATGTTGAGGACCGGGAGTGGGACTGAATTAAACCGACCAGCAATCTTTTTCATACGCGACCATACTTCGAAGGTTGGTGTTGTTCGGCTAATCTTCCCTATATATTCTCGCCAGGATGCACGCTTCGCGGCACGTATTGTTCGTCGAGCCAGTGCCTTGGCCTTTTTAAACGCTAGCAAACCATAGTGCTGTGTTTGCTGAACTCCTTAAGAGCCCGTTTGCGGTCGCAGATAGCCTGTTTGCATTCCTCGGTCCACCAGGGAACTGGAATACGGCGTGGGGTGCCAGAGGTGCGTGGAATGCACTCATTGGCGCACTGGAGTAGTCGTGATGTAAAACCTTCCACACTAGTACAGTTATTTTCAATGTCGGTTGTAAAAGCCATCTGTGCCCGAGATTCGAAACTGGTCCAATCTGCCATCCTTAAGTTCCAACGTGGCGGCCGTACTCCCAGAACTACGGTTCTCCGAAAAGTCAGCCATATCGGATAGTGGTCACTTCCCAGGCAGTCATCATGAACTGACCATTCGAACTGCTGAGCCAGTTCAGGACTGGCTATGCTCAGGTCTAGTGCTGATGTCCGGCCCGATGGCAGCGCCAGATAAGTGTGCGCACCTGTGTTTAGGAGGCAGAGTGGCTCGTTCAAGATTAAATCTTCCAGGATTCGACCCCGTATGCTGATATCCGAACATCCCCAAGCAGTGTGGTGGGCATTGAAGTCTCCCAGTAGCAGAACAGGTGGTGGAAGCTCCGTTAGTAGCTGTTTCAGCTCCGCGGTAGGGAATGATGTTCCAGGAGGCAGGTACAGGGAGCACACCTTTATGCAATGGTGGTCAAGCGTCACCTGCGCTGCGACCGCTTGCAAAGGTGTTCGGAGGACCAGCTCACGTGCTGGTATGCTGTGGTGGACGGCAAGTAGCACGCCTCCATGCGAAATGTGTGTAGGGTGTACATCGCTACGGTACAACTGGTAACATTTGAGTTTCACTGTGTCCTGTGGTGCCAGTTTTGTCTCTTGGAGACAGATGACTGCAGGGTTGTGCCGATTTAAAACGGTCACAAGATCAAAAACGGAAGTCTTCAAACCTCGGCAATTCCACTGTAAAATTGCCGTAAAAGAAGCCAGTTAAAACGAGTTAAGACGATGGAGTGACTAATAGGGCGGTCACTGGAACTTCGTGGAACAAGAGTGGGTCCGTGACCTTCCCCTAGGGCTTGCTCCGTCGGTAGGGGATGCCTGCCAAGGTGGAGCACGCTTCCGTCCTCTGATCGGGGATGGGGATGCCGGAGCATCGCCCCCACGTGGTGGGATGGGTGGTGGAATGTGAGGTGCCGATATCGACTGGATTGTCAGCTGGGTGGCATGGGCTCTCGACTGTACGCTTGGAGACGCGTTTCGGCTCGCCCGGCCAACCGGTCCCAGGTCCGGGGCTGCTTGGCGAACACTGGCCTTCGGGTCTCGTGTCACTGGTGGAGGCGTGACAGGGATGCGTCTCGATGATGTACAGCAGAACGTTGGAGGGGGAAGGGGAGGAGGGGGAGGAGCAGGGGTTGATCGCGATGATGCGGGATGGGTTACTTTGGATGTGGGAATATTGGGTGTGGTGGAAGGAGTATCCGGGAGTTTGGAGTGTTTTTGGCACGCTGTACCAGGGTCCACTAGTCTCCTTCCTTTTGTGTCTCTGAGATCTCAGAAGACCGTGGTCGTTCTCGGGTTGACGTTTCTTTGGCCTGCTCCGGCCTAGACGACTGAACTGTGTGATGCAGCTCAGGTGTCTCCGATCCCGTGGAAGGTGTACAAGCAATACCAAACGAACGCAACAAAGTGCTAAGTTGGACAAGCAGCTGCGTGGTGATGGTGGGCTGCTGTTGTGGAAAGTTTGTCAGGCTACCCCGAGTCATCTCGGCGTAAGACACTTTCGGGTGGTTTTCGTCGTATGCCTCACGGACTTGCCGAAAGGACAGATTCCTCGTGCATTTCAGCGACAATATCTCTTTTTCCTTGATGTACGTTGGGCATGATCTGTCAGAGGTTGTGTGTGGCACTTGTGTCCTACCACAGTTCACACACCACACATTCTGCGATTCGCACTTTTCAAGAGTGTGATCTGGTGATCCACATTTTCCACAAGCAGGGCGGCCGCGACAGTATCGAGTTGTATGGCCATACCGCTGACATCGAAAACACCTCATTGGATTCGGGACGAAGACTCTCACTTTTACTCTTACGTAGCCTACTTGCACTGCTGATGGCAGGTCAGTGGAGCTGAAAGTGAGGATGATGTTATTAGTGGGTTGGAGTTCCCAGAGGTGAAAAAAAAACTGCTTACTCGACTACCCGAGTAGGAGACAGAACATTTGCTTAACAAAGTACTCAGGAGACAGTACTACGCGAAGGCGTAGTCACCACCAGCCTACTTTTCCATTCCAGAACGATATATTCATGCTTCTATGGAATAATTGATGCAATGATTAACATAATACAACAGTATGTTTAATTTAATACTC
The DNA here is from genome assembly GCA_034440615.1 of Ashinkailepas kermadecensis. Taxonomy (NCBI): domain Eukaryota; kingdom Metazoa; phylum Arthropoda; class Thecostraca; family Neolepadidae; genus Ashinkailepas; species Ashinkailepas kermadecensis. The sequence continues at coordinate 299,772 of JAOTOM010004458.1, forward strand.
GTGTCCTTGGCTGTGGGAGACAGTCTCCAATTCGTAAGAGTTGTTGCCTGGCGAGAAAACGAAATCGCTGTACGGACTAGATTGCCTTGATTTGGATGGGATTTCAGCTCTTATTGCCTGACTCCTTGGCTGTGGGGAGACAGCCTCCAGTTGGCAAGAGTTGCCACCCGGGGAGAAAAACGAAATCCCCGTACGGCCTAGCTTCCTTTGATTTTAATGGGAGTTTAGCTCTTATTGCCTGTCTCCTGAATTTCATTTTTTTCAGCTTCATAGAACGTGTTACAACCGGTGACGCGCTTGCGACGAAACTGGCTCATGTGCGTGCAGTACCGGTTGTAGATCGCCTTGGGTTGTTGTCGCACGTTTGGTGGTTTGGAGTATTGATACTCGTCGCATAATATTTATCATCGAACCTTGTTATTTTGCCTTCTGCTCTGTACCTGCATTATCGGATGGCAGGCATGGGTCGACCTCCGCCACGTATGAATGTTCGTTGTGGACATTTGAACTGCACTTTCAATGGCGAAAGGAGAAACCTGAAGAGGCACATAAACACCAAACACAAAGGATTGTCCACTATTCTAAACAATTCAAGTTTTGGTGCTGGCGGCAAATGGCAGTCTTGGCTCCAAGGTAAGAACTTGACAGAACCTATTCTGAAAGTAGGTACCTACCTAGGTAGTTCTTGATGAGCCAAGGAGGCAGAAGGGGCTATGTCTGCAAACAGTTCTAGTCAGTCAAAAACTTGCCTTTCCTATGTAAAATAAATTGAATTTCAAAATGATATGGCCCCTAATCTTGAAACTTGATAATCAGGCTTCAAGGTGAGGGTATGCATGAACTTTATTATATGGTGGTTATATGGCAGCAGGATTAACATGTAAACCAGTAGAAGTCAGATGAGACATGTGGTTGAGACATCCAGTTTTAAGGAAATGTTATCTGAATTTGAAAAGTCGGAAAGCTAATCTAGCCCAAGCTGTTTTTGAAGAAGCACAAATTCAAATAATAAAATCAACACCTTTTTGCAAAAAATGTTTTCAAAATGAATATAGATAAATTTGTGGTTTAAGGTATTTTTGACTTCTTGGAATTTCTTTTTTCAATGCAGTGTTTATGAATGTGCTTTGATATGATGTGACAACTCAATTCCTCTGTAGATGCATACTTTTCCCTTGGAGCTTGGAAGCAAAATATCCAAAACAGGCTTCAAGTTGGGTAATATAGCATAAAAAGTAATATTTGATTTGAAATTATGAAAGAAATGACAAGGCATGGCCTAACCTAGCCTAACCTTCCATGTAAGAAAGCAAATTCTCATGTAAGAATTAAAAAATTGCAAGATAATTATTGTGTTGGGAATAATTTTCAAATAAAATATCCTAACCTAACCCAACCTGAAATGTTGTTGAAGAAAAAACCCAGATGTTGGTAAATAATGTACACTTGAGGCATTTTCAAATAATTATGGGTGTAAGCCATGCATACTCCCACATCTGTCTCTCTGGATTTCGGTTGTACTGCTATCTTCGATGCCTCTAAATATGGGAAATGAATGACATTTACTTTATATTTCCTTCTGAATTCATTGCTTAAAATTTTGATATTTACATGGCATGAAGTTGCCTACATATCTTCTCAAATTGAAAATGTGTGGACAGTCAGTGCCTATATCTACAAAAGGCTAATGTACAGACACTACAGCAAACA